>VYZV01023304.1:30476-72491 GCA_013401275.1 Pandion haliaetus | reverse complement strand
TCCCGCGCCGGGGGCGAGGCGGCAGGGAGTGCTCGCCCTCCGTGCCTCCGGGGGCCCGCCGCAGAAGCCAAGTAAGTTGAACCTTTCCGTTGCCGTCGGTGCTGCGCAGGGAGAAGGCACGGCCGGGACAGGGACAGGGAGAGGGACGAGCACCGCCGCGGCGGGACGGGACGGGACGGGNGTCGCTGCCCGCGCTCCCTGCGTGCCGTGCCGAGCCGTCCGCGGGCGTGCGAGGGGGGGGAACGCTGGTGTCCGGGCTGGTTTTGGCGCCCGCAAGCGTCCTGCTGCTGGGCGGCGGTGCCAGCTTCTCCTGGCATCGCACCCCCCCCGCCCCGCCCCCCCCGGGCCGGCCGGCCCTGGGGGCTGCAGCGGGATTTACCTACGGCTGGCCGGGAAGGAAGCCACCGCGCTTCCGTCACATGGAGCCGCTTGGCAAAGGCGCCCGAAACCTAGCGCGGGGGGGCCGGGGGGAGGATAAAACCATAATAAAACACGGAAATTGGCTTCGGGTTTGTGGGTAGAAAATATTTTAAGTTTCATTTTATTCAGGTGAAGAGGATAACTGATTCTCATGTGGCAAGGCTGATGTTCAAGGCCAACTACTGTACGAAAACTGGTGACTCGCTGCCTAAGCCTGGCTCGTCTTCGAGCCTGGGCTGGTGCACGCTGTAGAAGTGGAGCAGAAGTGCAGCCGGACCAGCCCCGACCGGGAGCAGGCAGCGAGAGACCTTTAGGCAAAATCGGCTTAAAGAGATACACTATATGAGCAGGAACAAAGAGCTTTGTTCTCACTAAAGGGAAAAAAATAACCATGAAGTTACTTTTCCTAGAAATTCTAACAACCCTGTGAGTAAACTGCACTCTAGTAATTTGGGATCTGTCTATTAAGGCAGGGTTACAAAGAAAAACGTAAACAGGATTGTGACTGAATGGGAGAGTTGCAGGTAGAGTGTAAAGCAGTGCTTGCTGGAGCTCGACTGTCTCAAATTAAGACTGGTTTCTAAAAATAGGTACTTCTGTTTGTACATAAAGTTGGCTAGACGTGTGTGCATATGCAGACCATGCAGCCATAAAATATATATTTATCTCACTGATTCAAAGCTTGTAATGTTTTATATACCCTTATGTTAATCACCTCTGATTAAAAGAATGAGGATATTACTGTGTAATTCATATATATATATATTTGCTGGCAAATTACAGAAATAAAATACATTTGAATAAGTAGCAAAAAACTTTGCTTTTCTTCCATCACAGATTTCTATATAAATCTTCAATAATTTTACAGTAATGACTGCAATTAGTAATGCTCACAGAAAGAAGTTGTACTTTTTAAGCCGAAGAAAATGACCACATGACATTGTCTGCTGCATTTTAAAAAAATCTGAGCTCTAAACCACCTATGGAAATACACAAGTTTTCAATGAACGCTAAATAATGATTTTCTTTGCCGTCTAATGAAATTTTGAGTCTTCTGTCACCAGATATAATGTAAAGACTGCAAAAACGCAAACGAAGTGTAGCAGCAGTGTGATCAAAGCTTTGAACTTATATGAATTAAAAATTCAGTGAAGCATTACAGAATTCCACATACATGTGGCTAAGGTGTGTGCGTGCCTACATAACTTTGAAGAGTTTTTAAGTGAAATGAAGGGCTTCGGGAGGTAGTTTGCATTACTGAAAGATTCTTCAGGACCAATTATGATATTTAATGGATTTGAGGAACATTCCTAGAAAATCCCTCTTTAGGCTATGGTGTGCAGAGCCACACCACCTTTATTTTAAAACGCGTTCTTTAAAAAAACTAACTCTGTCATCTGGTTGATCAGCTGTTTGCTATTTTGTGCTGCACTCTGCCTGAGCAAGAATGTGTACAATATCACCGTGTGAACAATCCCATTTGTTCCATGGGGTTTACGGACATGAATCAGGGTACATGCTTATGTGTGCAGGATCCGGGTTTCAGTGGTGAGGTAAAATTTTTTTTCTCCTAAATGTAGCGTTCTAATTTACAGCGGGTGGTTTTGAGTAAGCGGCATTACTTCAACAACAGAATTTTTGTATCCGCCTAATGTGATGTAAAATTCCAAAAAAAGATACGATGGGTGACTATAGGTTATGTTTAAATGGACACAATAAAGGCCCAATGGGCAAATGTCTGACCCTGCATTGGGCAAGGCTGGAACTCGGGTTGTTTACGTCCAGCTTCAGCCCTGCTCCTTTCAGTATCCGACATTGTGCCTTGCACCTCCAGCTGCGACAAGCAAACACAGGAGACCTGCCTAGGGAAGTTTGCAGTCTGCCTGTCAGAAGGGCCTCAAATGGTGAGGAAGAAAAGCACAGTTACAGCAGCCCATGATGCTTGCAGCAGGCAGGGTGGATATTGTCTGGGCTCAGGGACTGGGGCTGCACATGTGTCACTTCTTTTGCAGGGTTTCTTTAAGTGCTTGCAGAATTTAGAGGCACGCACCATCCAACAGAGGCCTATCTTGCAATACATAAACCAGATCTTTCTGAGTTGATTAATGGCTTCAGGCTTTTGTTGTTGGATTTTTTATTTTTATTTTTTTTTACTGTAATACATCTGGGCCCTATGCTACAGAAATAGATAATGGATGAAATCTTGGCTCTCCTGAAGTCAGTCACAAAACTCATTGACTTCATTGGAGCCACGTTTTCATCAACTGCATCGTAATATTTTGTATCAGCCATATGGAGGAGATTTAAAATTGGCTTTAGAAGAAATAGAAATTAGCTCCTCTACAAATGATTTGCATGGGTTGTTACCTTTTTTTTTTCTCCAGGTAATATAAATGGCAACACTAAGTGTAAACTGCCAAAAAGACAAATAGCTGTATAACATTTTGATTTCCTGTAACTACAGCATAACTCAACTAAAATATTAACTTAAAATCAACAAAGTTGGATTACTGTACGTAAGGCCACCAGGTCTGATCTGGACGATGCAAGGGCATGGGAAGACATTGAAAGGCACAAGTGGCCATTTACAGTTCATGACACTCTTTAGGACCATGGAGATGTGAAATTGTATGTCAATGATGCTTTAACACAAGAGGCAGTAGTTAAGCAGGAGAGACAGTATTAATTCACAGCCCTTGCTTTTGCACATTTAGTGTTATTGAATTGTGCTTCCCTTGATATTTTAAACAGATGCATCATAATGGACTTCTTAAAATCTGATTTAAAACATAACACCAGGAAGTACAATTTTGTTAAAAATGGAGTGGGAGGTTGGGGGGAGAAACTGCTGGACTCCCAGCCACTCCCACACTCGTCTTTTCACAGATAGTTTTTTCTGATCCATTAGCCTGCCAGACAAGGATGGCACCTATCCAGTGTAAATATTACATTTTCAACATTTGGACGGCATTTTGAGAAATATTTTTCATCCCCGGAGAATGTGTACTTTATAAATACAATATTATCTGCAATTCAGAGCTAGATTATGGTAGGATGTGACTTTATAATGCAAAAGATATTTCAAGAACTCTGTGTATGGTCTCACTTACTGTAGAATAAAACTTCTTCCTTTCAGTTATTTTAATTTACAGTGAAAATTACTTAAGCACAGCATCAAACACACTTTTTTCCTGGAATAGGGAGGATCCAGACATGATTTTGGAAGAATAACTCCATGTGTAGACAAGATCTGTTGCTACTGTTTAGCAGCATAATCTGCATTGTGTATATCTTAAAGTGGAAAGCCACACTAGCATCTTTGGGACCTAATATCCTCATTGGACTAAACTCTTCACTGTGTATATTCCTGACAGTGCCAGCTGCCGACAGAACTCCGTGTAGGAAATAATTACGAAAATGAGTTGATCCACATCCATAGCATAGCAAGTAGTGGATCTTCTTAGGGAAAGAACTTGTTCTGAAATTCCCATCTCTATTTTAAATCCTTCTCTTTCTCACCAAGGGGAAAATGGGCAATATTTGTCCTGAGCCCAAATAAATTTCTTTTTATTCATTGTTCTTTAAGTAAAAACAACGTAGCTGGTTTGTATAGTCTTGTGTAGGGGAGGAGGCACCACACCCAGGTATAGCAGTTATATCACAAGCTTAGGCTGGTGTGGATTTACACGGCTGGACTATATGCCCTGAAATTTGTGTTTATGGCGAAAAAAACTGACCTATCTTTAACTACAGCAGCATTGCTTAGGACTGTTTTAATATATACCAGGTACAGTCCATTAAACTGGAACAAATATAATCCTGAAAACATGAGCTTCACATTTTCCTGCTTGTAGGTAATTTTCCATACTCATAATCTGCTGTTTTGAAAGAATGTCCTTATTTCCTGACTTTGAAGTACAGAGCGACATTTTTGTCTCCTGTTTAGCTTCCCTGCCTTCCCTTCAGTTTGTGGCTCATGATTCTTTGGTGTCTTGGGTCCCGTACTTCAATAAAATGTTATCAACTGCTGCATGATTCTCATTTGCAAGTCGCTGCCTGCAGATATCAAACTCGTAGGTCTGGTAGTACAGTAAAGCCTAGGTTGCGGGGCCTAAGTGAAGAGGGAGCCTGATGCCCAGCTGGCTACAGTGATAAAGAAGAAAAGAAATTGGAGATTTTCATAATGAAAAGCTGGGTAAGAAAGTTCATGGCTTTCAAGCTGGTAGAAGTGTTTTACCATGGACCTGGAGGAGAGACAGGTCAGTGTGACTGGCTGACTCCTGGCTCATAACTAGAGCTGGAGAGTGTCCCTGCGGGAGCAGCCGTGGTTCTCCCCGAGCCCGTCCACGGCCCCAGCGGTGCCCCAGCACCCAGGCAGGCAGCCAGGGCACAGGCAGCGGGACTGCACCAGTTCCTTCTGGCAGAGAATCGAGCCTTACGTTTCCAGCCTTTGTCGCTGCAAAAATAACCTTGCAAATGCAAAGCCTGAGTAAACTAAGGAGCTGGCAGGAAGCTTGGAATAATGGTTCTGAGAAGCCTGAATTGTGCCCATCAAATGTGATACCTTAGAGGCCTGATAACAATGCTTTCAGTGCAAGACAATATTAACTATTAAATGGCAAGCCCTGCCAACACAACTAACTGGCTAAACTGCTTATCCTGCTGGTGGAGTCTGTCCATGGGCAGAGGAAATGCAAATTTGTCAGGCCTTGAGCATTCCCGGGAAAAGGGAATATCCCACTTTGGGACCACGCCATCTCATTCCTGTCACTTTGCTCCCTTGCGTTGCGTTGTGTACTTTGCTGAATCAGCACGTACTTGGTGTACCCTGTGAGGGAGGTGAGATGGGGAATAAGCAGAAGGAATACAGGTGGACCTAGTACTCCTGTCTTTCACTGAAGAATCTGGCTTATGCCTACATCAGAATAAAGCAATACAGAATGATGTGGAGTGCTATGGGAAGAAGAAGACTGATACATTTAGGAGGGTTAAAATTTTGGTGATTAGCAAGAGAGATACAAAATAAGATACTGAGTGACAGATAGCTGCTTTGGCCTTTTCCTAGTATGAGTAATGGTGAGACTGTTAGTCCGTTTTTTTTTTTTCTAACAGCAACTGGAATATTTTGTCTGTAGAGAGTTTTGTCTGGGAAGGGAATTTTCCTTCTATCGTGGTTTAACCCCAGCGGGCAACCAAGCACCACGCAGCTGCTCACTCACCTCCCTCACAGTGGGATGGGTTGAGAATCAGAAGGGTAACAGTCAGAAAACTCATGGGCTGAGCTAAAGACAGTTTAACAGGTAAAGCAAAAGCCACACATGCAAGCAAAGCAAAACAAGGCATTCATTCACCGCTTCCCATCGGCAGGCAGGTGTTCAGCCATCTCCAGGAAAGCAGGGCTTGGGAAGACAAACACCATCACTCCGAACGTCCCTCCCTTCCTTCTTCTTCCCCCAGCTTTCTATGCTGAGCATGGAATATCCCTTTGGTCAGCTGGGCTCAGCTGTCCCAGCTGTGTCCCCTCCCAACTGCTTGTGCCCCCCCCCAGCCTACTCACTGGTGGGGTGGGGTGAGAAGCAGAAAAGGCCTTGGCTCTGTGTAAGCACTGCTCAGCAGTAACGAAAACATCTCAGCATTATCAACACTGTTTTCGGCACAAATCCAAAACACAGCCCCATACTAGCTACTGTGAAGAAAATTAACTCTATCCCAGGCAATACCAGCACACTTACACAAACCGTACAGTCAGTTACATCAGGGTGTCAGGCAATCTAAGACAGAAATGAAGCTGAATGTATGACGTCCTGGTCATTCTGGACAGTAATGTCTTCTCTTCTTGTGGCACTGTTCCTGTAGCAGATGAGCTAAAGAGCCCCTCCTGAAATGCTGTAAGTTTTGGACCCCAGGAGCGAGGGCTCGGGATGGATCCAGCCACACGGGAGTTCTGCCACCCTGCAGTTCTGCCTTGCTCAGGGCTCTTCAGCAGCACCCACCAAAGCACACACCTACCCCTGCTTCATGGTTAACACGTTCAGTCCATTAACCAGTGAAGCATCTTGGTCTCCTCAAAGCTCCCATGACTGCCGTATGTAGCAAAGCCAGCAGAATTTTGAAATCAAATTGGAAGGCACACCCCTTCTGGTATATACTGACACCAAAACTTTGTGTCAGTAAACTGTTGTCCATTCTCTGCTTACTATTGTTTAGAGCATGCCACATGTGAAAGCCAGAGCTGTCGGAGTAGGAAGAACAGCTGAAACATCTCTAATGACATCCAGTGCTAGAAAGTGCTTTGAAGTTGTATAGCTGTTATTTCTTCTCTATGATTTCCAAATGCAGAAGAAGAAGAAAAAAAATATATCAATGTTAAAAGCATCAGTCAGTCTATATAATTGGACAATGGTTGTCTGCGTCATTTCTTTTCTTCTTATGATGATCTGAAGTGAAGAAGGGAAAGCAGAGAATTTTCTTGATGGTTATAAAACATGCATTATTTACTTCTGAGACCAAAAAAACCTCTACATAGTATTTGCCAAAGGCCAACATATTTAGGTATTTCAAAAAATGCATTTTTACCTAGTTATGTATGAGTCTCGATGGAGCATTTGACTGTGATGTGGATCACTGAGGGCCTCTAAAGTGCCACCACCATTTTTCATCATCATCCATCCATCAGTGACACTGTCACTTCGAAATCTAAAAAAAGTTTGCTGATTTTTATTTATTCCCATTCCTATCAGATCGCTATTATCCCCATACAAGACAGGGCCAGACACACTATGGACTCAGCCTTAATGAACTCACTCCTCAGACCTTGCTAGTACACTGGGGACTGCAAGTTGCCATGCCCCTTTTAGGAAGGCCGCTATAGTCCTCGGTGATCTGCTTGGCCAGTTTTGCCAGCCAGCGTAAAAAAATACATTTGGGTGCGTTTTAACTTTCTCAGTTCTGAGGTGTGATGTAAGGACTGGGAGCAGGATCGAACCCCAGGGCTGGCAGACCCCCTTCTGAGCTGATTGCTCTGACCATTGCACACAAGCTCCTCCTGAAGTAACGCCAACAAATGCTAACACAAGATACCCCTACAATTGATGCAGACCGTGAACACATAATGCTGCGCTCGCTCTCCGGTATCTTGCGTCTGGACCTTGTAACAATCATGATATTCACTCCATGACTATCATTTAATGTGTGGTTTATTGTGCATTTTAGATCATGACTTGCTCCATGGGAAATGGTAAGACTATCTACCAAAGGCCAGATTCTGCTTTCTTGACTTAAATAAGCAGGTTCTTCAGTTGACTGCAGTAGAAAAGTTACTCCTCAGCATGAGCAGAGCAAGGAGAACGTGAAACCCTGGTCCTGCACTTAGTTTTGCAAGCTCCAGTGAACACAGTGTGGCTGTGCATGGCCACTGGTTCCCATCAAAGGGCTGGGGTAAATATCAGTACATGCCTTGGCGTGTGTTGTTGCTGAAATAGTAAGATTTACATACTATTTCACTATTTTTACTATTTTACTGTTTCAAAGCACTGAAAGTACTCTGAGGATTTTTTCTGGTACTGGCCCACATTTCCCATTTCATGTATATACAAGTGCTAGTTCATAACACTCTCTGTCAGCTAAGAAACCAGAAATCAAGGGCATAGCTGCAAGAACATTTAACAGCATATTAGGTGGAAAGGGACTACAAATCTCACCTGTTACTCTTCCCAGTGACCCAGAGAAGAGAAAGAAAATAGAAAGAAAACTGCTGACACTTGTATGCCCACATAAAAATACTAAAATACAGAGCTGCTTACGAGTGTTTTGTAATAAAATCCTGCCATGATAATAGTTTTTGTTTAATTTTTGTGCTTATATGTGACTTTAATATATCCAAACCATCTTCATTCATCATTAAAGACATATTTCTTCTTGTGATTACATCTAGGTACAACAAAATTAAAGCTTTCTAAAATATAATTGCCTGAAAAAGGGAACCACTGACACACTTTTAAGTATAGCCCCATGACTGACATCTCTAGCATGTTGAAATAAATACACAAATAATGTTAATCGCTACATGGTTTGAGCAGTGAAGGAATTGCTGTAACTTTTATATATGACTACGTTACAATGTTTAGACAAATTGCCTGATGTAGGTCAGTAAAGTGGGAACAATTCATTTTTGTCTGTCTTAAAAAGGGCTTGGAAAAACACAATTCCTCATCAAGCTTCCACTTGAGAGGACAACTCACTGTAATACACTGAGATAAAAAATGGGTTCAGGAGGGGAACATGCTTCTGTATCTGGTGGGTCCTCTTTGTCCTTGACAGCCAATGAAGAGTCACGTAAAGTTTACATTAATTGATTTTATTGTTAATCTGCTTGAAATTTTGTCAGCCAAGAGGAAAAAAAAAACCAGAAAGACACCCAATCACCCACTTTATATAGTGTTTAGCTGTACAAAAATTCTGTTCTTCTAGAGAGCTGATCACCAGCAAGCTGCAGAATGCTGTTACAAGTTTTACACACACTTTTCTTTAGTCTAGAGCCACACAGACTGTCCATATCTTACATTGCTACCTCTAACATTTATATTTCACCACTATGGACTGCAGTGTCACATTACTGTGGTGCTGAGCCCACTCACCTCTAACACCTCCCTTCATGATGCATTTTCTCCCAACAGTGCTGGAGATGGCCTGTAACATAAAAAAGCTTTCTCAGTATGGGAAGATGCCAACAAAGGAGATTTCAGTGCAAAACTACACAAAAAAGTCCTTACTATTGGCACGTGTTTATGTATGTTTCACTTGCAAAGAGGGGAAACTACAAAGTAAAGGAAATCTCTACTCAGAGGAGATGTTGGTAGTTTCCTTAACTTCTTTTCTGGATGACTGGTGTTAGAAGTGGTGTGATTACTAGGCTAAATTCCACCTGATTACTACTTTAACCTTACTCCTCTCCACATATTGCTGTCAATAATATATCCAAAGAGTCAGCAGAATAGTATATTAGTTGTGTTCTGGAACTAAATGTTATCTGCTTATAAAAGATTTCAGTGATACGGCATTGCTAACCAGAGGTGGGCAAAACGCTTCAGTCAAGTATTTTATTTATCAGAATTTTGTGCAAACAAAGATATTTTTTAAATTCCCCAAATCAAATAAAACTTTTTTTGTCTTTAGGTGAAACTTCTTTTCTTTTTTGTCTTTAGATTCAACCCTAAAAGATCAGTCAAGACACTTCTAATTGTGCATCATTTCTGAATACCTAATATCGATTTCAGTGAGTTTGCAGTGTATAGCCGGAGTCAAATTTGCTTGTGCTAATTGTCAAGAATTGAGGTGGTGATTATTTCATCAATAGCAAACTCGTCTTCTGAGTGTTTGATTTGGAGGGAGCCTGTCTCACTCCCACCTGCTGATGAAGCTGTTCACTGTGTTACCCTAGTGTCAAAACGGGTTAATGCAGTGTAGCCCATGGCCATCCTTGCTTCAAGAGTAACATTTTTAAATGAAAGGTCCTGACAAAGAGAGGGGGATGAAATCCTATCATAGAAACAAGCTTTTCTTTGCTCACTCCCATTAAGTTGCCCAGCTCATCGAGGACAGACATTCACTGCATCACACACATCTGGCCCAGCCTTTCTTCATGTAACATCATTCATCACGACCTGTCATGTTAGCCATGCTGCCCACATTCCCCCAGCACACTGCAGAAAACTTTCCTCTCTCAGCACCTTACATTTCACTCCCTTGTAGGCATCCTTTGTTCATTCTAACAACAAAATGGTGCCATTCAGGAGCTGTAGCAACGTAATTGGTAGTTACACAGCACACTCCTCCGGTCACTGAGAGGTCTGCGAGTGCATGATCGCGCTAGGATTGCTGCAGTGTCATGCACTGCTCAAAAAAAAATGTAAGCTAATATTCTAATGATGCTTTTTGTCCCCGTGATTTCAAGAATGCTTTGTAAATATTCATTCTCTCCACACACATGCTAGGTGAAGCCAGTCCAGAGAATGACAAACTGAAGCAAAGTATGGCCTTGCCTTTACATGGCAATCAGCAGTGAAACTCGAAGTTATCAGACTCAAGTCTTATAACTTCCAAAAATGCTGATATCCCCATCCTAGTGATTAAATATTAAACTTTTTATTTGGCATATATTAGTAAAAAAAATAGGGAACCTGGAATAAATGAATGAATCTGAAAACTAATGAAATAAGGAAAATGTTGGTTATTTATTTATTGGTAGGGCAACATGCTGGGAAGTATTAAGTCTCTGTGGAATATGAGAGTAAAAAATGTAATTATACTTGTCTCATTGCTGCTATAGAGTTGCTGTGAACCCTAGTGATCCAAACCACTATTTCTGCTCTTTGAACATAGTTTCAGATTTTTTCCACTTCATACTTCAGCCCTGCCAGTGAAATAGGCCAGTCCTTTGAAAGTTTATGACTATTGAGACAAGAATCATGCAGATGGAGGTGTCCTGCTGCCTGTGAAAAGGGAGGCTATTGAGGGCAATGCCTCCCAGGTATGACCTCCATGGAGGGAGCAGGACAGGATGGTCAAGCAGCCCATGCCATTGATAAGTTGGGCCACTCCTCAAAGACTGATATTATAACTTTCATTCTTATTGCATTTTTGTCACTGAGTACTTGTCCTAGGCCATTTATAAGAGGCTTCCATCACTTATACTTAGCACTTTATCAGTGGGGATGAGGGGAGAAGCTCTTTATTTGTGTACTTAAATGCACACTTCAATCAGTTCAAGAGTAGGTAGATAATGGAAATATGAGGTACTTGCAGTCTTCTAATCCCTTTTACCCCATTGTTGTTCTTGGTTTTTTGTTTGTTTGTTTTCTTCTATTTCCACTCTTCTCTCTTTTTTCAACTTAATCTCCTCCAACTGCCCCTCAAAGCCGGCTTTTTGCCTCTTTGTCTTATCCACCACCCTTGCCCCTGCTGCATTCTCTGCTGTCTGCTCTAGATGATATTAGACTGTCATTCTCCAAAACAAAAGCATGTAATTTTTTCTCTTAATTTTCTCCATCACATTCCGTCTGTCTCCTCAGTCATCTCAATTCTCTTATCTTGTCAGGCTCAAAACCTTGGCACTATCATTACCTATTTGCTTTCTTTTGCTAGTATCTCTTCCACTACTCAATACTATAGATAACCTTTCCCTAATACATCTGTTTTCATCTCTTTCTATACATATTCTTCTCTCTGTCCAAACTATGGAATAACTCAACTCTATGCAGGCAGCCTTTTCTTCATATGGCCCTGTTTATATTTGTTTAAATGAGATTCACCTCAAATAGTCATTTAAAATATAGGCATGTAGACAGATAGACCAGTAGGTCTGCCTAATAGATCAACCTGTGCTTCCAAAGCAGGCGACCATGGCAGAAGAATATGGCCTTTTTGGACAGTGGTAGCTGCACACATTTAAGCTTTGTGAGAGGCAATGAAATTGCATGCAAAATCCGGGGCACTATTGCAGCTGTGGGTTTGACCTGCACCCTGGTTTAATAGGCACAATGGTTACTCCTTGGAGCTGTTGGGAGTGATTTTTATCAGCTACTCATCACTGGAGAAGTGTCCCACACATACACACTAGAGCTAGGTCCTTATGCTAGTACAGTTAGCAATGCAGGCAAATCCAGGACCAAAAAAAGAACAAACCCAAGGCTTCTGGGAGGAAACTACAGAAACATAATCACCATTTCTATTTCTAAGTTCTCCTCTTTTCCCAGCACAAGAACATTAGCTTCTAGCAACAGAATGACCAATATCCCTGGCTGTTCGACTGACTGTACTGGAAGCCTGACACGCTAAGCCCTTAGTTCATAACTCAGCTCTACTGTCTTATACCCACTGCTACCTCCCCTTTCTTTTTTCCAACTATTTTATTTAGGTTATTCAGGGCAAGTTTTTTCTTTCTGTATCAGCCTGCAAATCACCTGGAACACTCTTGGAGTTGAATGAATAGCAATTAACTCAAAAACAATAAGCTGTCAAGGTTTACTAACACAGCACCAGCCAGTTCTGCCAGCATTACGCTGTAAGTGAACAGAGCATTGGTTTATTCACAAACACCAAATTAACCTACATATTTCAGAGGAAAAATTATTTGGTAAGGATCTATGTTCTTTCCTCATTTGACATGCAACAATGACTGTGTGACCATGCCCTGAATATCTTGTTGCTGGACTATGACACAGTCCATGAGGCACAACTACTATGAAATGTGGATCCTTCCAAGACATTTTATGCTTGTCAGGCTGGCAACAGATTTGTGCTGGTGATGAGACTTGTCTGAGTTGCTGAGCATTGCAGGCCTGTTTCTGTTTACCTTGCCAGCCCATTTGCAGCCAGCTGTTCTCCAGCAGGAGACAATGTTAAAGCAAACACACACATGGAAATTGTCCATAATAGTTAAGATCCCAAGGCAGCAAGTCCCTTAAACATGTGCTTAACTTTGTTTAATCAGGTGATTAGTCTAAAGGTTCTCCTGAAATGTCTTCTACAGTTGTCCAACCTATTAAAATCCCCTCAAGCTGATTAAAAAGTAGTTATTTTGGTCTTCTATGCATATGTCATCCAATAATGCCCACATGGCTCCAGAGTGGGCATTTTTCTGCAGCTGTCCCAGAATTTCTTTCATATTTTTGGTTCCTCTCTCCTGTTGATTCTCTGACAGTACTTCTGCCTGCCAAATTCTCAATTTGTTGATAATCCATCTTCTCACTCTTTATATCTTTTGTTATTTAAAAATAGAATAAGACTCTTCATTCATGTTAATAAAACTGTTTATATATCTTATCTCTGTACCCAAAGATTCTAGGGCTTGTGTGCTTTATGGGAATAAATGTGCTTAATAAATGTGTTTGAATATCATCATCTTGGACATTATCATCAGTATTTAGGAGACAGGCTTCCCCGTATTTTCTTGGTATTCATTACAAGATTAAGAGTTGTTGATTTACAGAAATGGGAGTGGATATCTGTAGCAACTAATTAATCTTGGAGGAAACCTAGTATTTAGACAGATTATAAATCCTGATGTAATAAAAGTTCTCAAGAGACATGACTTATAAAGTAGAAACAGCCAGTCATGGATTCAAACATTTTTCTGAGGGAGAACACTTGCCAGACCTTTTTGCTCCTCTTTCTTACAAATTCCCAATTTGGGTCTGCCAGGTGAAGTACTTCAGTAAAACAGCTGCCCCTGTGGAAGAGAGAGGCTTTGGTGGCTTAAGTGGATAAGGCTTCAAGGAAACAGAACATAACTGTCAGCTCTCCCCAGAAGGGTGTCACTTGTGAGGGACACCAGAGCAGGGGTTTGATGCACCTGGGCAAATCTGGCCTGCCGGCAACATGGGCAGGCTCACTCTAACTTTGCTGGAGCTTTCAGATAGCACAACCCAGAGCTCTGGGTAGTTTGCTTTTGTCTAGTGTGGAGGCAAGCAAAACCATCAGTAGTTTTAGAGGTGGAATTGCCTAAGAGGAAGAGGTGTTATTGTCTGACCAGTCTTCACTGCAAAGCTTTTCTGGCCATTACTGCTCTGGCTGGAAGTTTATTACAAACCTGAGAAAAAAGCAGACACAACCCTCATGTCAGTTTTATACAAGTTTTTCCACCATGTTTAATTCTTACACTGCCTGGTACAGAATATATACACTGAAAATAATGCTTCTCAAGATCTGAGTACGAAAAACTTCCTCATCACAAAGCTTGCCTCAGACAGCTGTATGCGAGCCAAAACCTCCTGCTTAGTCGTTGGCTCCCATGCAAATAAAGAAGAGCTGAGCTGCTCCTTTCCCCTCCTCACAGACTCCCCAAACCTACCACGGTGGTCTAAGGAAATACCCAAAGGGACATCTCAGCACCACATTGTGTGCCTCTGTGGAAAAACAACCCATGTCACCAAAAAAAGGACAAAAGGCTCCACAATGGTTACTGCCAAATGCCATTAACCTGCTGTCAACAAAAATCTACACCATGGCATGACAACAAATCAATGTTTCTGTGTATGATGAAGCACAGTGGAGCCATCTGCTCGCAGTGTGTGGCCTGCGTCTCAGGCTGCAAGAGCATCTGAAAAACTTGTTGCACATTTCTGCATGTCACATCTCTACTACAGATGTTTCCATCTGCATAGTAGTGTGGTGCTCTGCATCTTACATACCATGGTATTTACAGATTCTTAATCTCTTTGGTGGGGAGGTTTAATCATGCTGGTTGTCATTTGCAGTCACCGTTCTTCCCCTCATGACTGGATGGATGAGATGGTGGTAGTTCATCGCTTCAGCAACTTTCAGAGGACCTCAGCCTTCTGAAACATTGCTATCAGGAAAAAGGAAAATATTGTTCCAAATGCTTCCCTCGAGGGTTTGTAAGTGAGTTTCCCAAAAGACTCCATTTGTGACACCTCTATCTAGTTGAAAAGCCTTTCAAATGCAAACTCTGTGCTGGCTGTGGCTTTGAAGAGGAGCAACGGCTCTCAGTCCTGTCTTTCCTTGCCTTAATACATTTTCACCAGTCTAATTTCCTTTTGCTGATCCACATAATGCAATAGATACTTTGGCAATTGCCGCATCATCTTTAAAAATACATACCGTTGCCTACAAACCAGGGAATATTTTCCTTTGAAGTCACTAAAAAGTACACAAGGAAATAAAGACAGATGAGAAAGATAAAACATTTTGGAGTTTTACTGACCTTCCCGTTGAGTGTCTGGTGCAGATATATGTGATCCCACTCCCTGTGACCCCACTCTTCTTCACTCCTGGGCTTATCTAAGGCTTCTTGCTGTTAACAAGAGACAAGATTTCCAAAGTAGGCTGTGAATAAAGGCATTGTATTATAATATGATTTTTAAAAAATCATCAGAATGAGCACCTTCAAGCTTTCTGGCACTCAGATCCAAACTTTGTACTGTGGCACAGACTGGGCAGGGCTGGTCTTGTATTTAAATGTTGGCTTCATGTTGCAATGAATGAGCCAAATCTAGCATGTAGTTTTCCTACTTACTGTGTTTTATCATTTTGATGATAAATATTAAACTCTATCCTGGGGCAGAGAGCAAGTCAGGAGGGAGGTCTTTCTTGGCACCCCATCTCCCTGCAGAGGTAAGCCCATAGTTAACCATTCTGAAGAATTTCTGGACAGCTCTGTGGTGGGGCCTCCCCTGTTTCACCCACAACGTAGCCTGCAGGAGGCTGTCTGGGGGATGCAGTCCTGGGATGCACATGGAAGAGAAGGGGGTGCCATAGGAAGGAGCTTTCTTCTCACTCCAAGCTGAACCAAGCAAGGGGCAGGGCCCTGCCACAGCAACGACAATCATAGCTGGTGGTGTGCTGAAAATGTATGTGAGGGTTTTGGTGCCACCACAGCAAGGGGGGAAAAAGAGATGGTTGCTAGTTGCTGTGAGGAATGTCAATTTGTCCCTCTTCACCCCTGAGAAGAGCCACACTGGGAATGGTGCACACTTCTCCTGTAGCTCCAGGCTGTCCTGCTGCTCAGGGCACTGATCCCTCTTTCTGCTTAAAGGGAATCTCAGAAAGGAATGTGGGGGAAATCCCCAGAACAGAGTTGAGCAACAGCTAAGAAACTGAATACTGAATTTCAATGTTGAGGAGGACTTTCCCGCACAAAGCCTCATTAAAATCATAAAAATCTAATTCCAGACATTAGGAGCTCTTAGCCAGCACTTTTAGACACCATGGATGCTTATTATCATGTCCACATTGTAGGGTTTTTGATAATCTATGATGTAGTGTAGATACAGTCACAGAGACTTTACCTACCTGCATTTATCATTCTGGAAAGATCATGTCTATTAATCACAGATAAGAGCACAGCTTATTGTGTCCCTGACAATTAGAGCTTTCTGCCAGCAGAGCAGACGCAAATGCCAAGATGAACGAAATGTAAGATCTCTTTACAGGGTATAGGTGGGTTTTTTTCAGAAAATCTTGTACATGCTATAAGTAGGGTCTTGAATTTTTGTAGTGTTCTGCAAGTGAATCTTAAGCAGCTCTACATCCCTATGCCCAGGGCAGGGAAGGGAGGGCAAAGACCTGTTTCTAGCTGCCACAAAAATACGTTGTAACTTTAAATAGGGTTGGGGGGTTGCCTTGCCTTTGGGAGCTGTCTAGAGAAAATTCACAAAATATGGGTTTGAATATACAAGAGCTGACCTGATGCCCCAGCATTAAGCACACACAAGTTCCCTCCTTTCCAAGGTGAGGGGAATGACCTGAAGCTGGGCAAGAAACCTTGTTCTGGGCCCGTAAGTCTTTTCAAAATTTCTAACAGTTAGCTGTTCTGTGCTGGGATAAGACCAAGTCATTTAAAAAACAAACAAACAAACAAACAAAACCCCACAACTTTGTAAAATGTGAGTAAAAAAGAGAAAGAAACCATAGCAAAATGGCAAAGGGAACAAATAAATGGATAAACAAATCATAGATGTGATCAGGGGTTCTGCAGATCATGCTATGAACCATTTGAGTGGACTGGGGACAGCAGACATCGCCAGGCAAGTCTCACCTGTTTTAAGTCTGTGACCCTTCTGCTAGGCTGGGCTGAGTCTGCTTATTCTCTTTTATGCCTGTTTTTAACCACAAAATGAAGCTAAGAAACCTTTCCTGACAAAGGAGTCATTGAAACTTTCCCTTGAAAATGTCTCATTTTGACAAATAAGCATGAACAAATTATCTAATCAGAAAGTTCCCAGCCATCAGAAACAACCTATCCATTTATGCCTGAGCAAGATCAAACCTTTCAGCATTTGGTTATGCATTTTACAATTTAAACTTCACTTTGCTGTGACAAATAATAGTACAAAATATTATTTTGACTATTTTTTGTCAGAATAAAGCATGTTGTCTATCTCTTATTTAAACAGGGTTGCCATGGGAAATTGTCTGAACTTCTTCACGTGGCTTTGCTACCTTCCCAAGTATTAAGCTAATTAAAAAAAAGAACAGAATTTTTCTCAAGTTTATTGTATTTATCCCTTCTGTTGGACTCTTGTTCACTCTTGAGGGCAGATCACTATTCATCTGTGAAGTACCTAGTACATGAGACTGTAAAGCATTGTTGCAGGGACTATGAAAACTGGTCTGGCTTTGGTTCTGAGTACAAGGGGGTCCAGGTCAAAACTGCCTCTTTCAGGGCTGGGGCAACTGATCGTACGTGCCAGGAGCTGGCACCTGGGAACCCTGGTGAGGCAGCTTTGGAGTTCTCAGGGCTCCCGTCAGAGCTATGCCCTTCAGTTTCCCTTCCATGGGAAGATGAGAGAAAAGTTGAAGCTGGGGGAAGGAAACCCAAGCACATCTGGGTCTTACCTGCAGGAGGCTCAGAGACCACCGGAGCAGGCACTCCCACCGCTGGGTGCACATTCCAGGTGTACTCCTGGGTCTCCTCTTTCAGATATGGCCTAAGGGACTGTTTCAGTGCAAATAATAATTTATGACAGCAGCACATATATCTATAAAAATAACATGTTCATAATAATTAATATATGCTTTCAGAGTGTTTCAGTGGCCATAAACAGCACTTTAACTTGTTTCTTAACTTCCCCAAAGAAGTTACCTGCTGTACGCGAAATCCAAAGCAGTGTTTTTCAAGCCCTAGCAAGATATACAGTTCTGCAAACAAGACAAAAATTGCTTCAAAAATTTTTTCCTATGAACTGACTTGTAATTTATTTCTGCCAGTGTTCTGAACTCTGAGTGAGCTTGCTGCTAGAAGAACCAGAGAACACATTTTGAGACTATTTGTTTTATGAAGAGAACATTTACTCTTGGTTGCTATATATTTCCTCTATATTTATTTTCAAATCAGCTGAGTTTTCTGCAGAAAACAGAACTCTCCTTTTCTCTCCCTTTTATAGAAGGACATATTTATATTCTAACTCAGGAAGGTTGCCATTTGGAGAGAGTGGAAGTTCTAGGAGCAAGGTTGCTATGTGTGTGATTGGGGCAGTAGTGTATATTCTAGCACTGGGTCAGGAACCAGAAGTGTGGGCATTGGCTTGCTTCTGAATAGAGGAGCCATTGACATTCTGGGTTCTGATACAAGCTCTTCCAAAAAGCATTATCCTTCCACACACTGCTTTCCCAGTCAAATATCCACCTTCTGCTCCTGCGCCTGCTCTTGCTGCAACATACATTTGGAGTGAATCCACTGGCCAGTGCAGTGGCATGAAGGAGGAATTCAGCTCCATGTCCCTCGTTACTTGGGAGAGGGACAAGGGGTAGCAAGAGAGACCCCATGTCAGGCAGGGTAAGCTCTCACTGGAGCCTATGCTGCTGAGGAAGGAGCGAGGCACTATGGCAGGAGGGACAGAGGTGGGAAGGGTGTGCCATGAAGGGAAGAGGAGGATGGAGCTGAACTCTCAAGAGGATCTGACCTCTGGGGTTAAATGATGTCTTCCCCTACACATTTTAGATAATCCATCTCACCTGAACAACTTAGATCTGCACACTCCTTCCCTGTCAGGAAGGATGTGAAGAACTCAAGAGGGCTGTCTTATGACCTCCCTACATGGTGGGCATTTGTCACGAGGAAAGCCTTCTTCCCAGAAAGTATTTCTCAGGAAAGAAGTATTCCTGATGGGGAGAGCTTGCTTGCAGAAGGATGAACTCTGACAGAAGGAAACCACAAGTCCATTGGACCAAAATAGTGCCTAGCTTCTGACTAATATTGTGCATTTCTTTTTTACCACCAACAGTCACAGCTTAGAAAACTTCATTTTCTAGTCAGTCCTCTAAAAACTAATTAAACACGCAGCCACTAATTTTCTTTGGGAACCGTTAGCATGATTTTTAAGCCAGTTTATAAAAGCAAGCA
The DNA here is from genome assembly GCA_013401275.1 of Pandion haliaetus. Lineage (NCBI taxonomy): Eukaryota > Metazoa > Chordata > Aves > Accipitriformes > Pandionidae > Pandion > Pandion haliaetus. Next base: position 53,209 of record VYZV01023304.1, on the reverse strand, counting down.
TTTTTTTCTAAGAAGATGACCAAATTAATCCCCACTATGACATTATAGATGAGATCTGAAATCAGTACAGATCTTCCTATTTAGTTAAAATGGTAGAAACTGCATTACTGCAGCAATGTAGACATCACGTTTTTTCCATAAAGGTGAACATTTTGCTCTTCACTATTACTTTACCCTTGTAGATCAGATTTTATCTGACCAAGGAAACCCTGTCATCCTATCAACAGATCCTGACCAGCCATGATATCCCACCAGGACTCATAAGAAGCTTCTGATATTGAAAGGAGAATCACGAACATTATGGGTGTTATAAGATATTGGTAGTTTTTTCATTGTTAGGTAGCATAAAATGGGTCATTTGGGTCACATGGTTTTGGGGTGAAATTTCTCCCTTCTGACCATTCAGAAAAAATAAAAGGCAAACTGACAAGCTGATGTTAACTGAAGCTTAGGGGTCATTTACAAGCTCTAGTCCTCTTAAATTTTTTTATTTAGAGAAATTTACCTTTAAATAAATAATACTCATGGTCAATTGAGCCCTAAATAATCCAGAGCCTTGGAAACGCCCTTGGAAAGAGAAGGATCTCTCTATATCTGAGAAATGCTTTCAGAAATGCCAAGAGTAATAATAAATTCTGTGGAGAAGACAAATAAATGAAAATTTGTTGGAAGCCATTGAATGTGGGTCCACAGGTGCCTTCTGGGACTGGGAGTGTTTGGGGTATTGGAAACAGAGCACAGCTCTCCATCACTGAGATGAATTGATGTCACCTCAGCAGAGGCTGAAACTCATTAGCATCTCACGTCTGTTAGGTGGTCTGTGTGAAGTGAGTTGTCAGTGTTGATGCAGTTTTTAGTTAACAGGTTTTGAACAGTTTTTAGTTAATAAGGGGCTATCATATGCATGGCAGCCTTCATTGTTTTACACAGGAATTCGGGAACTGATGTGGCTTAAGCTAAGTCACATTGTGGGGACAGAAAAGGGGAAGTCAGATGTGGTCTGCAGCTAATCAAAAGGCATTTGAAACTCTTCTATAGATAAAGCAGATTTGTGTCTGAAACAGTGTATTAACATTTTTACTAAAATATTCTTTCACTCTCATTGTCTTCAGGGACGTATCCACTTGCAGGAGCAGGTGTGCAACTAAAAATGTCTAAAAATTCAGCAACAAAATACCGAGACACTGCATCAACACTGACAACTCGCTTCACACAGGCCACCTAGGAGACATCAGATGCTAACGAACTTCAGCCTTTGCTGAGGTGATGTAGTAGACTAGGTCATTGAGTTGAATGAGTAGAATCTACCCAATAACATTGATGATACATGGTTAGAGAGCATAAGCATTGCTAAAGATATAAACTGAAGTTACACATGGGAAAACAACAAATAATTTGCATCCTGAAATATGAAACGTTTTTATCACCCTATGCACAAGCTTTTAAATTGCAATGCTGGACAGAGATGGAACTAGGCATGCTCCAGTATCGACCCCATAGAGTCAGCACCCAAAACTAAAAGCATCACACTAACATGGTGCCTTTGCTTGCACTTAGCCCAGTGTGGTAAATTACTTGTACGAGCAGAGCTAAGGTGCTGGGAGTAATGGAGAAGCCTTAAAAGCACATATTTAGGAAGTCTGTTATAAAGCAATGATGCTGACAATGTTCAGAATTGTAAGTGCCATGAAGATCATGTGCCATGGAAATCAAAGAAAGACAGTCAGTCAGAAGTAACTGATTTGTGTTGAAGTTGTTGTACCTGCTGCTGCATAACCAGGCACAGGAATAAGTTGCTGGGTAGCCAGGGATATCACCTACATTTTTGTTGAATAATTATGCATTTAGAAACCCTCTGGGACTCCACCGCAGTGCTGCCTATGAGTTCTTCCTCCTACTGAAACCTTCTTATCAACACCTTCAACCTTTTGTTGATGTTCTTCCTCTTCCTACACTTCTCCCAAATTTTACTGGAAAAAAAAGTGTCATCTCTGCTCATACAGCTGGTGGTTCTCCCCCTTCCTAAAAAACAGCAGGAAAGAAGGAGCAGAGATTAGAAAATCCTCAATCTTGTTTTGATGTCAGTAAGTTTCACGTAAGTTAAAACAGCAGTTCCAAGCATAGAAAGGACTTTCTATGTTTTTATAAAGAACATTTGTAAATGTTATGTAGGCTGAACTGATTTTCAATACCTTAACTTTTCATTGCTTTTCATGGCAGAGGAAAGAAGATATTATAAATATGTAAAATAAGGCACTAGTACATTAACATATATAACTAATAAATTGTAAAGCTTTGTAGAAAACAGAAAACTGCTAATGGAATAATGCACATTTGTTGATTCTTGGAGCAGACACTGGCCATACATCATGCACCAAAGCAAGTGCTAAGAGCATCAGCATGTAATGGCATTATTTAAACTTCTTTTATGGGTGAGATTAAATAGTCATCAAAGCGGCCCGTACTGAAACTGCTGATTGGTTCCAACAGCCACTGATTCCCTTTTTTACTTTTTGTTTGCATATAGGAGATTATCACAGAAACTTCAGTGTTTGGGGTTCTCATTAATATTTATATCCTTAAAGCAGTACCTTCATGGCAGTTGACCACCAGATTATCAATAATGAAAAAACTGCCCTTCCAAAAGAAACAGCCCAGAGTTCAAAAGCGCAAGATTCAGTAATGCCCTTCTGTCATCCTGCCTCACTCCAGCTTGCCAGACAACCTCAAGAAAGGATTATCATGTGGTCTGTCCCTCCTTTTCTTTGCTGCTTTGACCAACAGAGGCATCAATAAAATGTATCACAATGGGCAGAAAGTGGTGTTGACTTGCAGTCCACAAGAACTGAACCAAACCCATCAACTCATTGCATGTAGAGCACTGAATACAGTGACAAGATTAATGACAATTACTTTTAGACACTCTAGTCTGGCATGGATTTGAATGAAGGAGTAAAGAACAAAGGCAAATGCACATGGTGGTCAAAGCTCCTGCAGAGGTGGTTAATGCCCATATTTCCCAAAATGTGGATTTGTATGTCAAGACCTTGATTCAAGCATTTTCCCCTGACTGTTCCTGCACCCTGTGGGGTTACTCACATTCTTAAAACAAAGCTGAAATGGAAGCCAAAAGGTACCACCCATAGAAGCCTTCCTCCATTCAAGGTAGGAACACCAGGAACAAAAGGTAGCCCACTCTTCTGAGAAGCAAAACTGTTAAATTACATTCATCCAGACAGGGTGTGTGGAAAGTCAAGCACCATAGCTGTACTCTGGCATATCTGCCGCTTTGTAAATTTGGCCCATCCTTTCTCATTAAGGAATGAAAATACTTTAGAGCCAAGTTAAAGGGATGAATTGCAGATTGAAAGTCCTTGGGTTGTTGATGCTCTTTATGCCAGATAAAACAAATAATAGAGCTTGATGGAATGGAAATCTCCATATTCCGCCAAACACTGAATTTGTTTATGGTTCACTTGGCATGAAATTTTTTTTCCCCCTTTGGCACTAAATGGACTTTTAAACGGAAAGTGAATTTTGATATTAAAAAAGCTCTGGCTGTAAAAATGGACAAATTAACAGGAATGAGCACTTTCACACAGGAGAAAATTATTCATTAACTGCTCTTTTACCATTGTAGAAGAGTCCAATTTTGGCTTGTCCTCAGAGAGTCCAAGGATGCTTATAATACAAGCAACGTTTAGAAAAACTTCATTACACAGAGGAAATTCCAGGCTTCAATTTTTCTTCTTGAGAGAGTTCAGTAGTTGCTTTATTCTCTCTCTGTGTGTGTGTGTGTGTGTGTGTTTATACACAAAATTAGGTTCTAGCAAAGGGAAAGTGCATTTATGCAAAAAGCAATTCATCAACCACTTCTGTGCTTAGAATTCACTGAGGTAATTTAGACACTTTAATGGCAAGGTAGTTTAGGTAAGGTATGCAATAAATGTTTCCCCCAACCCCTCCAAACAGTTAGAGTAATCGAAAATGTGTGCTCTAAATGAATCTTTTCAGTAAAGTAATTCTTGTTTTAATTATTTATCAGTTAGAAAATATGAAATATAATGACATAACAAACTTCTCTGGAACCTCTCTTCATGTTGAGGGAGCACTCTTACATTAGCCGGAGTTTTATGCTGGCTGTAACTAAAAGGCTAACATAATGTGGTGTGTGGCACTAATCTGTTTCTCGTAACGTTAAATGTGCAGCAAGGAACTACCACTATGAGGAGACCCTTTGGATCTATTATTTGCAATATTTTCACCATGGCCTTGACCTTAGTGATGTCAGGCATATATTACATCTCCACTATAATTTACTATTGACATCATGGATTAAATTTGTTGTTTCAGCTAATGCAACAGAGCAAGCATGGTAGATTGTGAAACAAAGCCAGCTGCTGAAATACGAGGGTTGTCAAGTATAAATTTACAAAAGATATTCAGACTGAGCGCAGAAGACAAAAATAAATGGACAGAGAAGCTGTTTTTGACAGACTGCAAAGGGCTAGAGACTTAAACTTGAGCATTGTAAATCCAAATGTCACAAAACACTGCTACAGAATGTGAGACATGTCTATTTCTCAGGAATATAAATGGTGATATGAAACCAAACTTTCAAGATGCTGTGCATTTTTGAAAAGTCTATCACTATCTTCTGATAAGAAATTTAGTGATCTTTTCCTCTTAGCCTTAAAAGCAGGGAAATTCATCGTTTAAATTCAGTGACCAATATAATAACTGTATTTGGGGCAGGTAGATTAAAAAAAATAGCAAAAAGTAAGCTTTGTATAGTTTTCTGTATGTCTAGAAAAATATATTATACTGACTGATATGTTCTCTTGGTGAAATTTAGCCAATCACATCCAATTAATTCTTATTTGGGTATTCATATAGATAGATGGTATTTTGCAGCTAAGTTTTGTGTCTGTGGAAGAACAGCACTATATAAAAATAAAATACTTTATTATTTCATATATGTTATGTTATTCACATAACTCAGGATGGGTTCTCTTGCCAAGGATTTACTGCAGTCTCTAGAATGAAGTACCACCGCGCTGCCTGCAGACAGGACTCAATAAAGTGAGACATCTGTGGAGCAAGGTGGGCAGCAGTGCTCGTGTGTGCCCACTGCCGAGGCCAGGGAGCATCCTGCAGTTGCTTCAGCTTCCAAATTCTCAAATCGCGAAGCGAGTAACTGAGGCTGAAAAAAGAGGTGCAGCATGCTGGCGAAGCCTCCACCTTGGAGATTTTCAGCTCCGTGTTTGACTCGGCAACAAGCACACGCTTTCTTATTTCTTTACAGCTTGAGGGAATGAATCTGACTTGAGGAAATTAAACTCTGACTCCATGACCTAAATAAGTTGTCAGCACAGATTTAAGAGCGCCATATCATAGTCAGAGGACCATCAATGAAGTAACTGTAGGTTCTACCAAAATATAAACAGAGGGCACCATTTTGGGATAAATGCAGAGACAGGAATGATACCTTTCTGTGAGATATTTGGATTACCTCCAAAACAACTGCATTTTGCAGAATCCTCTCCTCCAGTGCAAATTTAGTTGTGGCCTGAGTGATGGAATGGCTACCTCTAGCAATCAAAGAGCAGAGGATGTGAAATAATGGTGAGCAAGAGCAGGCTTTGTTTTGAAGGGGCTCAGGGTTTTTGTTGGGGTTTTTTGCTGATGAGAAGTCCTCATTTTAAATAAAAATTGGGATGGGTTAAAGCAAGGTTTTGACACATGACCAAAAGCAGTGTTAAGACGAATGGTCTTTAGCTTATTCCTATTGTGTCAAAGATGCTGTGGGAGATGATCAATGTAGGCCAGACCCAGAGAGATTCCACGCACCACTAACTGCAAACACCTCTCTGGAGCAGCTCAGATACGCTGTGCTGCAAGAGGTAAGAGCAACAGCATGCCGCATGAGCTTAGCATTAATTTTGATTCATTTTGCAGATCAAGCATGAAATGCCTTTTGTAGTGCGCTCTGGTGCTAAACGATTTACACCAGTTTAGAGTTTTCCAATCTCAGCATCAATTATTTGTGGCAATTTCAGATAGCTATCTAATTTTGGCAATGCAGTATTCATACCTAGAGCTTCATTCAGCCTATATATTGATTTCCTCTAAGCTCTGCTTTTTTGGGAAAATCTTTTACACTTATACACCTGGCTGGCAGATGTGGCTCGCCTATTATATGTGATGCAATTAATCTGAAAGGCTGGCGTCACAGCACTTTCCATGATGCTGTGGCAGCATGATTGTGATTCATTAGTGTCACTTCCCCAGCAAGTTGTAATTGGCAGTGCTATATTGTTTCTGTAAAAAAACAGTCGCTGTGGTGGTAGGAAAAAGAATGGCATATTTTCTTTTCCGAGGAAAACAAAGGTTATCCTTGTTTACACACCTAGTGTAAGTGTAAAATGAACTAGATCCATCCTTAATTTACCTCTTCTACCTCACTGCAAAGCCTAGGTGTTAGAGGACGGCGTTGAGATGCATTCACCAGACAAAAAGTGTTTCCCATTATTAATGGCTGGAGGAGCCCTCTGTGTAATCAAAGGGCACAGCTGCGGTGATATACAGCCAGTGACAAACGGAGAGATCTTTCCTTCTCACTGCTACAAGCTTACCAGCTTGCAGCCAGCAACTTCCAGCGCTGTATATCTGCAAGATAAATAGCACGAGATATGAATATACGCAGTGCTTACAGTCTTGAAAAGTATTGTTATGTCCCCCACATACAATCATTCTAAATATGACTCGAGTGCATTTTTCACAATTTCAGAGCTATTCTTGCTGTTTGTAAATAGATACAGTTTCTGAGCAGAGATTTAAAACCCTCTAACGGTGCTGCTTTCCGAGGTCTGGTTTGGAAGCGGGTGCTGATGGTGTCAGCAGAGCAGCTTTCGTGAGATTCATAGCTCTCTTCTGCAGTGACAAGCAGCACTGAACTTCTCTGTGAAAGGAATCAGCTAAAGAATATACAGGAAATCATTTTTATTTCTCTATGCACCTATGCCAAAGCAATCTAAGGGAAGAACTCATTCTCTTTAATACGTGTGTATTTAAGAAAGAGCCGTGTTAGCCCTGTTTCTTCTGTAGTCGTTTCTAGTCACATTTTAGTCCTTTCGTTTTACAAAGCCAGGTATTCTGTGTACTACCATTTCCTTAAGCTAAGGATTTATCTGAACGGAGACAAAATGTTAAAGCTAAATAAGGAGCAATTGCCAGTGGAAAGGAAGGCGAACAAAGGTGCTTGGTAAATAAAAAATGATGTGCCCTTTTGCCTGATTTGACTTTGCTGCTGTTGGTATAAGTGGGTCCAGATTTCCACAAACATGAAATTAAAGCTGTCGTGGGCCAGGCCAGCCGGTCGGTGGGCTCAGTGGGAGGAAGGTGTCCCCACGCACACGCAGGCACACGCAGGCACAGAGGAAGTCGGTGCCGCTCTGTGACCTTTCCATGAACTTTCTAGGAGATGCAAAGATCAGTCAAGAAGGCAAAGGTCAGCATTCATGCTGGTCACAAACAAAAATCAGATTTAGCCAGTCACTGGAAGAGTGTTTCTGGGCCCTTGGATTATCTGAGCAAAATACTAATAAATACATTTTGCATAGTGAAAAATCGACTCAGTCAGTGTTTACTTTCTCAGCATGGCTCAGTTTTGCTGCACTCATCTGACAACTTGTTAGAAGTTATGTTCATTTTTCCTCTGTAATATATCTATGCAGGAGAAAGATGGAGTTAAATAATATGAAGGAAGTGGCACAATGTGAGAAGAATCTGGGAATTCAGAGCGAGCAGTGCCACTGCTCGTGTTGTGAGACACAAAAGTATGAGCTGAAAAAAGGAAATTATGTGTTGATTGCCTATGAAGAAAAACATTGAGTTAAAAGCAAGGCAACAGTAAATGAAGTCTGAGATTTCAGCTGTAATTGACTTCTCCGGCCTCTCGCACAGTACTTGGTATCAGATTATGCCACAGTGGTATCTTTGTTTAAATCAGGGGGGGTGGGGGGGGGAATCAGAATGAAATATACAAGTAATATAATCCTACTTTCAGCACGTCAGAAGTGAAAACAAATGTGGTGATTTTGCTTCTGCTGTAGCCTGAGGTGGACATTTGCCCAAGTGACAGCATATGAGATACTTTTTAGCACAAAACTCCCATTGACTTCAATGGGGCCCTGATCTAAGGCAGACACAGCAAGTGCTGTATCCTAGAAGAAGCACAAACCCCTACCATCTGAGAGTCTTTACTACAGCAGGCTGGGAGGATCTTGTTCTAAGAAATGAGTTATTAGGAACATTATTTTGTTTCCCCTTGCCTTTGCTTTTCTCAGTGGTACAGTCCAATAAGCTAATGCAGATAGTTAAGTTCCACTTAGGAAAAATGATGAGTGAAGCTCAAGAAGGATTATAGAGGTGTTAGATTTTGGTTACAGACTGGAAAGCATACCTTTAGCTTATAATAGTGTAATTCAATAATGGCAGGTGGCTCATCAATACACTTTTATCTGACATACTACAAAATTTCTCAATATATCCTTCAGCTCAGAAAGTTTTTCCGAATAAAACAAAGTGAAAGGAAAAAACTTAAGATATTTTGCCCATGCTTGATTATTGGTGACTTCAATTATTTCTCACACTTATTATTTTTTAGAGTCATCTGGGTTATTTTGACCACTTCCCCTAGTCTTTTAGCTCTTTCTAAAACAAATGCTCTTTCACCAGTAATTGCCTCACTCTGGGGCTAGTTTTANAAAAAAAAAAAAAAAAAAAAAAAAGTTTTGGTTTATTCTCCAGCTTTTGCACTAGAATATGAGTGAAAATGTTTCTGCAAGACCCAAACGCTGCAGCTTTGGGGCACTTCCTGCGCAGTCATTGAGAACTGAAGTGCTTTTCAAAACAGCAAGGAGCTGTCAGGAGCACTGAGGCTGCTTTGTGCCTGCCCGAGCAGTGGGAAGGCAGCTCCTCACGGCCAGGAGCTGGTGTGGACAGACTCCCGCCTGGACCAGAGCAGGGCTGAAGCTTCCAGCTTCTCCATGAAGGGGTCTGGAGAGTATGGCCTGGACGGTAATTCTAGATGAGGCTTGGGCTGGCATGGTGAAGCAAAGCATAAATTAGACAAGTTCAAGGCAGGCAGTATTTAATATACATAATACAGAGAAGGCTTGCAGCCAGAGCTACTCTTCTGTCTCCGTTGCAGAGCAGAATAATGAAAAATCCAATCTTTTAATCTTTCTGCAAATATTTTAACTCCTTTTAAAGCCTTTCTAATGATAGCATTTACTTCATACTCCTGCCAGCACTGCTGGGTGTGGGAGTGCTCATAGATCCTGAAGTGGCTGTGGAGCCTCTTCTTGTCCGATCAGCCAGAAGAGAAATATTACCCAGCAGACATAAATGGCAGTGGCCAACTTTTACTCAGGGGTATGAAAGCACCTTGCCAGGGAACACTCTGATCTACATACACTGACTTTTTAAAAAGCTGGAAGAGTCTGTAGAGAGAACTGTAAAAGAAGCTAAGGTCGTGCAAATGTTTTAAAATGGTAAATGTGATGACTAATGGACATTCAACCTATTAAGCTGAAAAGAGCCTTCATCCCAGTCTTGGAAGCTTAACATTGGAGACAATCAGTAAATCATTAAATGATGGCAGCAGAACATTCATCTCAGCACATTTTCAGGGAAGTTAAGTCTTATCAGACAAGTGTGATCTTGGGGTTTTTTGACAAAATAGCAAGTTCTATTGATAAAGTTAAAAAAACCAACAAAGCAACATACATTAAAGGACTAAACCGAACAAACAGATGATACTGAATAACTGGGAACTCAAAGCCACCATCATCTGCTGAGGCCCCACAGCCGCTGGCCTTTGTCCATTCCTATTCCATAGCTGACGATGACAGCGAGCCAGGGGCAGGGACACACCACCCATATGAGAGCAGAGCAGGTCCAGCAATAGTAACCACGGTCAGCCAAAAGTCCACTCATCTCAGACAGGTCCATAGGGCCAAGGCAGGTCCAAGGTCAAGCCGGGAAGTCAGGTCAGCAACGCCAGATCAGGCTCAGCATGCTGCAAGGCTGGCACAGGCACACCTAAAATGTAACTTGGGCAAGGACCAAGGGCAAAAGCCTGAGCTTAAAAGCAGCTTCCAAGCCAGTGGACAAAAGCCCCACACAAGGCATCTTCCAACTCTTTCTCACGCAGCTCTTTCTCACAGCTTAGCTGCTTTCATGGGAGCTCGATCCAGGGTTACTCAACAGCACTGTGTTAGAGCAGCCCTGGAGCGCAGCCAGCCAAAGGCATGGTGGGGCTGAGAGGGGAAGAGCCTGCAGAGCAACTCAGGGCTCAGCATGGATTTGGGAATAATGGTAGCTGAACAGAGGAACGTGGACTTTTGGTACAATATACAGAAGACAATGTGAAGACAAGAAGATACACAGCATTAACTAGGTTTCAGAAAGTGCTATTATACCTCCATATAGCATTAGTGAAAATGCTTGTGGGAATATTGGGTCAGTTCTTGAAGTACATTATGAAACTAGAAAAAGGTTTTAAAAAAAAAGTTCAAAGAAAAAAAGAGTCAGGAAAACATGCCTTAATCTGTTAAGGTTATCCAAGAAGGAGTTAAAAAGTAACTTAATCAAAGTCTGCAGGTATCTACATAAGGAAGAGATTTCTGATAACAAATAGCTATTTAGTCTAACAGAAAAAGGCACAATAAGATCCAATGGTTGGAAGCTGCCGTACTTTCTCTAGCATGGGCCATTAATCATCGGAACAACCTACCGCAGGATGTGGTAGATCATTTGAAGTCTTTAAATCAAGACTGCATCTTTACAAAAGAAATTCCATCTCTCAAACAGAAAATCTGCATCTGATGCAGAAACTGCTGTTCAGGGTTTACACCCTGAATGGCTCAAAGATTGAGGTGAAAGTCCTTAAAATCTATTAAATTAAAGAAAAATACCCCAGAGGAAAAGATAGTTAAAACAAGTAAGTGGGGTGTTACAGGGCAGCATAACAGATTCATGTGCATTTGTCACTAAAACTCACACAGCTATTTACAAGAACAAACTTACAGAAAAGAAGTAGAGAGGGGAAAGGAAAAAGGTATTCTTTCTAAAATAAATGTCTTCTGTCCTTTAAACACAGTGTGATAAAGATATGCTTTTGGCTTGAAGTTCATCTGGTGGAGTTCTGACTGCGCATGGTGATGGGCTCACCAGTTGTAATTTATGAAGCGTGGATTCTTGGGCATGGTTAAAAAATACTAGTTGGCCTTCTTTCAGTTAAATCCCATTCCTTTGAGGCCAATTTAATCATGCCTGAAAGAGATCTGTAAAACAGAAGCACTTTGAGTTTCCTACAGAGAAAAAAGGAAGACACCAGCCTGTGGGAGAGAATACAGCTCTTATGTCAAAATGAGCAAATGCATAGGGTGCAATTCCATGGCTATACTTTTGAGTTCAGGCTGCCTAAGTTTATGGCCAGAACTCCCGGGGCGGCGGGGTGGGGCAGGATTATATGAGGATATTTGCTACTTTATATAGTTAGCGCTAAGCATTTATATAATTCTAGCACTCTGCTTTAGTAGGACCTTCTTTGTGCTGGGAGCTGCAGAAACACAGAAAAAAAAGGGGGGGGAGAGGACAATCTACGCATTGGAAAAGTGCTGTAGCCCAAAGCCTCTAGCAGCCTGCACAGAAACCTGAGCTGGTTCCCTACCTGCTTTGAGCCTGTGTGAAAAATATTTCTCTCAGATTTTATGTACAGTTTTAGCCTCTGATATGCAAACAGCTCTTGGATAAAAGTGTCTGTTCCAAGTTCACCGGGCTTTTCATGATCAGAGAGTAATAGTAAAGAGCTGGATTCAGAGATTATGCTGGCTTTGCTCCATCTGTCCCTTGGGATCCAGTAGTTATGTCCCTAACCCTTCTGTGACCTAAGCATATGTAATACATGTAGCACGGCTCGAGATGGTGTATGAGGAAATGAAAATGCATAGGGATATACCTGCTAATTTGTTATCTGCATGCCAATGAATGTGGCAGCACAGCTGCACATGAAGGCTGTGTTTGTGTGCATGCTGCATGTGTGTGCACGCTCTCTGTGTGTGCGTGCTGCATGTGCACACCATCCCCCCCGCTGGCTCTGTGGAGTAAGTGGTTTATGCCTGTACTATTCCTGGTAAACCTGCAAACATGTACAAATCAGTCGCAACAGTTCAGTAGAGTTCCTACTGTCAAGTCCTTAAATTCATTAGCCATTTCACATATTTTGCCATTTACATTGTTGGATCACTTCTCCTCTTTCCATAAGCTTACAAAAACAAGCAATTAGTTAAGAAAATTTCTAGGGTCTTTCTTCCCGCACAAGCCATTTTTAGTCCTTTTTCTAAAGCCTGCTGTTGGGCTGAGCAGCATTTTTGCCCCCTGGGGTCTGTGTTTCACCAGTGATGGTAGCCAGATGAGGCTGTTTCTGGATGACACAAAGTACCATCTCCACAGAGGCCGAACATCTCTCTGAATTACCCCACAAGTGCTGCTGACTAGAGGAGCCAGGGAAAAAGCAAGAGGCTCAGCTGCTGTTCGGCATGTCACAGCGCTGTTAGCCCAATCTGTCAGTTATCACAGCCCGGATCCCGCACTGAAACCTCCATAGGCTTTGAATCAAGCCTTAAGCATTGTAGTACTTTGGGACTGTGTGTGCATGTGTGTGGTTTCTGGGTGTATGTTTTAATTTTGTCTTGTTCTGGAAATACCAAGTATGTCCTTTGAGACCATTAGCAATTAGGTTTACATAGACATGGTAAGAGACCACTGTAGGCAGGGATAATAAAATACGAAATTATTATGAGAGACATAACAACTGGTTTAAAATAGGAAGTGCTGAGGTTTTCAAGTTCAGCAAGTATGATTATTTTTCTCTTTCATTTTCTGAGCGCCTGTGAGTATATAGAGTCCTAATTTGAGAACTGGAGCAAACTGGGTTTGTTTATGAGCAAGCAATATAAACTCATCTATCAGACTCATCAGTACATGGGCCAAATCATAAATTACCATCTCACTGTTGGCTTTAAGAGAACAATGACACTTACTCCATTTGAGGATGTGCCCCTTATTTTTGAATCAGGAAAGCTAAGAGCTTTGCTTCTGGCAAGGACAACTCTAAAAGGAATCATTCCTAATGCAATCTGTCCTTGAAATAAAGCTCCCTCTCATCTGCATTCCCTGTGTCATGCGATATGGGCTTCAAATATAAAATTTTCATTGTTTTTATATGACATTGTTGGGACAGGAAAAAATATTAGCAACATGATTCCTAACAGAATCTGCATGAAGTCATCACACATTTGACTTCCTGCTAGACATAAATCCATTATCTTCCAAACTCTGTTGCTCACATGACATTCCTACTAAGCAGCTGCAGTTGATAAGAGCTACTCTGCATAATTTGCTTTGAAGTATCTTTGAGATAGGATTAACTAGATGATGTGCTCTTTTTTTCTCTCCCTATTTCCCTCTTTCTCTCTTGTCATTGTTGTTGTTGTTGTTGTTGTCATCGTCGTCATCATCATGGTCCTGTTCCTACCAAAAGGTTTGTGGACTGCAGATACCCATGTGATATATGTACACCTTGTAAGCAGATTGTCTTTATCTTACCCTAAACGTGTTAATGTTTGAACTGCTGGAAATAACACAGAGAAATTTGAAACTGCTAAAAATCAGACAGTAAAAAGCCACTGCAATTAGCCAGTACAAGTACTTGACAATACATCTGATTTACCAACAAATGACTGTTCTATCTTTCCATCAGCTTGCTTTCAAGTCCAAGTATGCATTGTTTTTCAATCATTAGCTTTTGAAACATGATTTCATTAGCAAGAACACTTTGGCATTGCCTGAAAAAGAGAATAGTTTATATTTGTATTGAGTGACAACATCTCTGTCTTTTGAGACACTGAATTGTTTTGTAGCTTCTTCCAAGGGATAGTTTTGAGTGGAGAACCACATCTTTGCCCACTCGTTTTCTGCATCACTTGTCATACACAATGCAAAGGAAGTGACTATGAAAATGCAAATGAATATCCTCGTCTAAGTACTGCTAATATGACAGCATGCTGTACATCTGAATGGCTCAGAAAATTAATGGGCACCATTCTGAACTGTGGAAACATGAGCTATTGTGAGAAAGTTGAAATTCAGATTTACTGCTTCTTCTGCCTCATCTCCAATCCTTGAATCAAAGAAAGAAACATTTATAGGACGCAAGTATAAATACCTTAATCTTATCAGCTTGGGCTTGGCTTTTTGTTCTTCTGTGTTCAAATGAAGCACCTCGTCAAAATTAGATTAAGATGGTAAATAAAATCAAGGTCAACTTTTTATTAACTTTTGGGTTTTACCTCCCCTCTGTTTGAACACATTGGCTCTGAAATCTCCTGGCTGCAGCCGCTGGATGTTTAGAGGCAATACTGCAGACTTTTAGGTTTTATGGATTCTACAAGAACAATATAACATGATACTGACAATCATAAACAGATACTAAGTTGTTTCAGTTTGGAAACAATTGCAGCCATATAACCCTTGGTGGGCTCTTTTATATGAACTTTTATTTTTCTCTGCACAATGGCTAACATGGGAACTATCCCCCATCCAATAGAGCAGCTTGTATTTGCTCAGGAAATGGTTAAGTTACAGCAGGTCACCCCTGTTACTTCATGGAAATGCTTTGATTTGTCTTCCATACTAAAACAGTTAGAGTCATTTGTTTTACTAACAGCTCCCCTCAGAGTAGAACCTCAATACTATCTTAAAACAAAATTAACTTCACACATGACTTTGTCAAGAAGCTTATTTCCATCTCAGGAGGGTTCAAATTTCATAAAATCTGGATACAGTGTAGTTAAGAGGACAGACTGGAAAGGTTATTTCCTTTCTTTTTGCTGCCCATACTGCCCATTCACCCATGGATTTTTTGGGCGACATAAACGCAACACTTTCCTAAGTGTATAGAAATGCCTGTCCTTGACCAGGCTACCCAGCTCGGCCATTACCAAGAGGGCACTGGGCAAAATACTGGCCACGTCTCCGATCTGCATTCTGGCTTGTACAAAGCCTAACCTCATGGACGTGTTCACAGCAGTTGCACTTAAAAAGCATTTTCTGAAAGCTTCTGACAATTTGAAAAATATTTGGCATATCTAAAAATAGGGAATAATTCTGGACTGGCTAATGACTTTCAAAATGGGGGAAACATAGCTGCAGCCCCCAAAATCAATTGGCAAGGCAGTCTAAAGATACGAACAGGAGTAGGTGGACAGCAAACATGGGGTTTATATGTATCTTACTGCACCCTTCTCTGAGGAGTCATATGAACATGAAGCTTTTTACTGTTAAATTCGAGTAAGTCCTGTAAGGAAAAAAAAACCTAAACAAAATTAACAAAAAAACCCTGCTCCTCATGACTGTACCTCCTGTAGTTTAATTATTGTAGTTTAATGGTGATAAGTCTAGTTTGTCTTGCACATCCAGATCGGTTGAGAACACTTTCTGGACTTGAAATAGAGGAAAATAAAAGATTTCTCTTTGTTACAATTTCAAAGCACTTCGCATTCACCACAAACCGCCTGCAAACAGTAAAGCTCAGAATACCAGCCTGTATCAAGTCATTAACCTTTTAGGACTCAATCAAAGCAGTGTTGTGTGACACTTTATTAATGAATGCTTTAATGTGGTATATAAAAGCTAACAAACATGGCAACTGGCAATGATTCATCAAATTTAATATTCCATCAAACATTTTGTTTTGAAGACTGACACTTTTTTAAAATAATCCAATGGAATACAAGTTCAGAGGAGTGCCTTTAATGAAATTCATTCCTCTCTTTTTAGGACTTTTCAAAATGGTATGTAAAAAGCAAGAAAAGTGCATAAAAAAAATTGAAACAGTTATGCGACCTTCTAAATAACATTTGAACATATTTTATTGAATCTGTTGTGAAGAGTGAAGGAAGTTGTCCTTTATAAATACACTTGCAGTTTAGGTCACACATTGTCTGCAGTCATTGCTAGGAGGCAAAAGCCCTGTTGTAAAACAGCTGGGCTCCTTGGCTTGGGGCAAAGGCAAATTCCACAGCCAGAAACCTAATTAGACACTTTTGGAATTCACGGGACCCTTTCACGCTATGACCTTTTCCTTTCTGTCTTCCCCTCACTTCTCTCCATCTCACCCCCATATGTCCTCCTCCTCCCTGCCCCCCATGAGCATTTGATCCTCTCCTTACTAAATATGTTGCTTTTTTGCATAAATACTGTCTACTGGCCAAATTCAATCCTGCTGGTAATAAGAGCAACTTGGAAGTCAACGAGTTTATGTCATGGCTAAATTTGTCCCTGTGATCCATTTAACTTCTAAGCGACTCTAAGCTTATCCAGTCTCCTAAAAATTTCCAAAAACATGGGCTGCAGAGAAGGGATGTCAAAGAAACAGCTTTATCTGTCCTGGAAAATTTCAGAAGTCCCCAAAGAATTCTCATTTTGTCCTGGAACAAAAAGGAAAATATTCTGACTTTCTTCAAAACCCACCAAGGCATGGTCTAGCTGTGGCCCACTGCCAGGGTACTCACCTGAATGCAGAAAGCCCAGGTTCAAATTCCTGGAGGGACTTGAACCTGGGTCTTCCATGTGTCACAGGTAGATACACCAGCCTCTGGCCTCACATGGGCTTTTTTTGGACTGAAGTAGCAATTCTGTTCTGAACCTGACTTTTCTCATTTAAAGATTTTGCATATCCACAAAGCATTTTTCATACTGCCACATAGGTATTTTTCAATGAACAGTGTATCACCACAAATTTGCCCACCTCCTGTATCCTCAGACAAACACATTCAAAACTTTTCTAAAAGGATGATACACTTTAATTTAAATGTTACTTGTGTCAAGGGGAAATAATATCCAAAACCACCTAGACACAGGAATCTAGGTGTCTTGTAAAATAAATGAGCAACTGATAGAAATGAAAGGCTATTAAATGCCATTGAAGATGTATAATTTACAGCGAGACTATTATATATCATTTTCTTAAATTGTTTTTATAACGTAGGTTGTAATTCTTATCCAAACTCATTTCTAGCCAAAAAGCATGTTCCCTCACACGGATTTTTCACTTAACTAAAACTTGCAGGATTCATCCATTAAAAAAAAAAAAGTATGATAAATAGGATATTTTAAGTGAATTGGGTAATGGAGAACTGCTGTGCCACTCCTGAGAAATGTCTGTAACTCACTTATGCCTTCTGGTATTTGTAGAGCAAGTTGACTCATGAATCACAGCGTAGCTATCATAAAAAAAACAGTGTCGCCTTGACAAAAAATACATTTGACTCAGCTGAGATTTGCAGTAAAGATTCATGCCTACATTTTTAAAATCACAAATGCTATTATGTTACGCTTGGGGGATTGTTTTTGTAAACCTGTGCACTTCAGTAGTACATTTCCTGTGGCGAGTCCCAGAAAGCACTAATGAATTACTTCTTGCCATGTTCCTGGAAGGATTATTCTCATTTTACAGATGGAAAAACTGAGGCAGAGGAGCTCATTAAGGTGACCAGGGGAGAAGTGAAGATCAAAGCAGAGGGAAAGAGTAAATGCTGCTTTGGGCAACTTGCGCCTGTTTTCCATGGTTGCCAACTCCAGCAATGGGGACCTTGCTTCCACTCTGACTACCCAACAGCAGTACCTTTCATCTAGCTGCCCTTTTCCAGATCAAACGGGCTTTTTAGGCTTTTCATTTGTTAAGGAAATACATCTTTTTCCCTAGCCAAAGACATTCTGATACGGTGTGGTTTTGTGAGGAAAGAAACGGGAGGGTTTAGGCAGATTTTGGTGAAATACGTAGAGCAGTTGGGTTAGGGGAAGGCGAGAGGTGCCCACCATGGATTGTCAGTATGCTTTTGTCATAGCTGGGAATGGTGAGAAACAGTACTTGTCACAGTCACTGGCAGTGGAAAAGGGAAGAAAAGAGCTACAGGGTGTGCAGGGGGATGCCCAGAGTCGGGTTTTCCTCCAAGGAAAAAAAGAGTTCATCTCTGAAGGCTGCGAGGCAGAGGGTAAATATCGGCCAGTCCTTGGAGGGTGCCAGAGGTGCCAGGTGAGAGGAGATCCTGGCAGAACAAAGTCCCAATATCAACAAAGAAAGAAACAGAAAACACAGGGCTCTTTGTGGTTCAAACACACACTGTATTGCCTCTACCACTGCGATTAGCAGGGCACAGTCCTGGGCTTCTCCACGCCACAGCAAGCTGCACGTGCTGGCCGCAGACACCGGGCACCCCGGGCTGACTTCCAGCACACTCCAGCTCCATGTCTCCAGCCAGGACCGAAGGGGTGCAGCACCTCCCTCAGCCTGGGCCCTAAAAATATCTCTCATTTTATCTTCCAGAACAAGCATGTCTCCATTACATGCTATTGCTATTTGCATGAGATTAAATATTTAAATCAGAGAAAAATATTGTTCATTATCATTTGCAAGTATCATTTTAATCATAAACTAAACCTCAAAGCAACAATAAGTGTGCGTGATTGCTACCTGGTCAGCATCATCAAGGTCCCCTGGAAAAACTAATTAGTATGTTACTATATATCTACATACCTTGGAGATAAATGTTGTTTGCATCTCCTTCCCTAATGACAGAATGGAGATGGTTCAGTAAAACACCCTACCTCTTAATATGCAGGGTTTGTTGTAGGAGCAGCTCAATTCATATTTCCACCAGTTTGATGGTAAGTGAACAGCAGTAGCAATATTAATCTGCAGTAACCTGTCAGTGAACTCTACGGCTAATAGGATGTAGTTATGATTTTACCATAAATCAGAACTGAACAGGCCCTGGACAATCCTTACAGCACTGCCTCAAAAAATCTAATTGTGCAAAAGCTTCATCGGTTTCCAACATTTCTTTTTTATCTGTCACAGACTTTTGGCCTACTACACAACCTTTTATTATTGGTCTTATTGCATTAGCTTGTTGGACAAAAAAGAAAAGGCTAAATCTAAGAGTTCCCCTGCATTCCATCATTTGTTACCATGTGGGATCCTATTTGACAGTTCCATATTATTTTAGATTTAGATAAATATTATTAGGACATATGGTATTGCGTGAACTTTTGAACCAATGATTGCCAATGTATAAAAAAAGGCTAATAATATTTTTACCTCTGCATTTGCATGTTCAAATGTATAAGAAAAGATAACAAAAATGGAAGAATTAAGCTGTAACACAGTACTGGATTTTAGATGAAATGTAAACCCAGACTTTTTTTTTTTTTTTAGTTAACTGTATTCACAGAGCAGAAGAATAGTTGAAAAATGAATTATTAACAACAAACATGAACTTTCACAAAAGTTAGAGTTCTACTAGTAATTAAGATAACTGTTCATTATTCTTTTCAGGCATTTTTAGTACAACAATCTATTATGTAGTTTTGTAGCTTAAATTAGACATGTGTGTGTAAATATCATAAAAGAAGCACAGACAGGCATTCTCAGTGAGAATCTTTCTTTCAAACACTGGCCGTAAGAGATTACAACTTGCGGTAAGATACGTTACAACCATACTATTTCTGGTGAGTTTACTATGCAAGAAGTGCTGGTGTAACTTTTGCGATTTTAAACATATAAAAACATCAAGGAAGATGAACTATTAACATTATCTGTTTAGTCATTTTAATCTTTTGCATCTTAAATGTAATCAGGCTTTTCAGAACTGAAATTGCTAATCAGCATGTTGGATAAATGTTTCCATTTTAAAATGTGCACATTTAGACATAACAACTGGCTGTAAAGAATATATTTATATTTGTGATTTAATGTATCACAAACTTTATATTTGATTTCATTTAGCTTTACCAAGAAACTGAGAATATTTTTGCTAGCATGATCTATTTTGACAGCAGTTTTACAGCAGCAAAGCACAGAGTAATAAATGAGGTGTGCATACAATGCATTATGTAGTCTTTAAAGCAAGCATGTCGTTTTAACAAAATAATTTTTTTTACACAGTTTCAAATGATTTCATCCCTTTCTAACATGAGCTCAATTCATGCAAAGCAATAAAGACTGTGCATACACAGAACACAGATGATATGCACTCTTCTGTACTATAGCATTTGTTCATTAATTTAGCAAACTGTATACAAAATTGAGGGAAAATATTCTTTTTAAAACGAACTCTAACTTCAAAGAAATATTTTTGACTATATGAACATCAAATGAATAGCTGAGTTTTAGCCCTCAATCAATCATAATGTAAAGTAATTGTAATCTAATAAAAATAGCCATACAAAATAAGGAAATGGCTGTTGCATCCTGTTAAAAACATGCAGGAATGCAGCTTTGGAACTACCGAGAGAGCCGAGGTTGTAGAAAGACAAAAACAGGATGTTAAATTCTTACGACAATTGGAAACAACTGATTTTTTTGAGCACCTACCACCACCCGTGATAATCTGTTCAACTGCCTCTAGGGGGTTCTGTGTGACTGCAGAACCCCACAATTTTAAGAGCACCTAAAACCAGGTTATCAGAGATACAGGCAGAAGAGTTGAGATGCATTTACACTGATGTTGAAAATGTCCAGCTGCATCATCACTGCTGCAAATTTGACTGCTATACTAGCATTAGTGTTCTCTAAAGTGAAAATAGCAAGAGAAAGTTCTTCAGAACTTTAGCCCACTTCAAAATGTGTACTGTCGTTATGGCAATAATAGAAAAATCAGTTATAAAGAATATAATTACATTAAACTGCATATATTAATTTCTTAGGCAACTGTATCCAAAAGCCAACCACAAAATTATTTACTTCCCTTTATGCTTTTAGTAATTATTTAACTTGCTGTTTTAGAAGGCCATCAGTAAAGAATGCGAGTTTTGCTTCATAATTTCATATTCCTCTTTTTGCGAGAGGTTAGATCTTTATTGCCACATGCTAATTCTTCTCTGTACTTCAAGAATTGACTACAGCGTGTTATATAGGGTTCCTGCTTATTTAAAACAAACAAACAAACAAACAAAACAAAACACTAGACTGTTAATAACACACACAAAAAAAAAAGTTAGTGTGGCACAACGTGTCATGCCTGGCCAACCACAGATACAGCAATAGAATTATAAGCTCAGTTGGTTAGAGAACAATAAAGCCACATCTATCCAAAACAGTTCAAAGATTAATAACACTATAATTAAGAAAAAACCTCAAGCCATTCTTTAATGAATATTTTAACAAGACTAACAACATTTGGGGATTTTTGTAACTAACAACTCTATTAGTCTGGATTTTTCAAACATGAGAACATGTAGTCAGAAATCCTGATTTTCTCCAGAGAAGGTCAGCAAAGGAAAGGCTGAATGTTACCAGAGCCTGCTAAATTAGTCTGGTTTGTTATGATACCTGCAAAACAGCTCCCACATTGCAACAAAACAGTCCTCTTAGTCATGGCTGTCACAAGAGGGTGACTCTTAGGCAGGTATACTCATAGGGAAATTGATAGAACTGGGGTATTCAGATAATTCAGATGAGGATTTTTTAACCTTTATTATGCACATGGCCTCATTTCATGTAAAAGAGAAATAAATGAAGGTTCTACCTGTCACAACTTTTACTGCAAATTATAAACCACCTCTTGCTATTCAGTAATTGGGAGGCCCTATTTCAGCAGAGTACTTAGGCATAAAGTTAATTTTAAAGCCAAACCTAGACACACTACAGAACAGCGATGGACAAGTCCAGGAATCAACACCTGGCTGAGCTGGCCTCACAGTTCATAGCTAGATGAATGCTTGAGAAAACTTTTTTTTGGACATTGTCCTTCTTGTTATGGAGCAACCCACTCAGGCAGGGATGTCATACCAGCAAGAGAGCTACCCTCTGCCCCCTTGACACGCTTCCCTTCACCCCACCTTTGCCATCCTCCCTCTTTGGAAATCCAGATTCAAATAAGGGTTGGCCAAAATCAAATGAAATATCCTGCGGTTTAAGCTGTCCGAGGGACTTTGGGAAAGTTTTGTCCTGGTCACAAACCACAGTCACAGATAGCCGATGCCGCAAGTATGCTGTAACTGGGTCAGGGGTTTGGCGGTTCCTGTTGCATGGGAAAGCGCTCAGACAACCTCTTGAAAACACGGCCCTGCCTTCCTGTGTATTTGCAGCAGGGAAATCGAAATAAGATTAGTAAAAACAAAGTGATGGGCTATAAAAGGGACTGCAAAATATACAGTGAAATTTGATATTGCCCAGCTCACGAGTACTTTAGACAGAATACCAGCTACCAGTTAAGTCACTATACCTGTCCATATCCTTTTTGCATCGTACTGTGACTGCAATACAAGTTTGAGTGAAACTGTAGCCAGCAAGCAGGGAAGTAGAATTTAAACAATCACCAGGTTAGACTGTGACGACACTGACAAATAATAGGTGCAATTTTTTCTCATTTTAAATGTATTTTTGAAGATGTATGTGTGTTTCAAGACGGTTAAAAACAATCTTTTCTTATACTCAGACTACCAACTACCCTATATACTTTACACCATCTACTACCTCTTTCATCCCTGTCTTGGTTTCAGCTGGGATAGAGTTAATTGTCTTCCTAGTAGCTGGTATAATTATATGTTTTTGAGCTAGGTATGAGAAGAATGTTGATAACACACTGATGTTTTCAGTT
>VYZV01023304.1:7292-30359 GCA_013401275.1 Pandion haliaetus | reverse complement strand
AGGAACTGGGGGGGGGACATCGCCGCTGGGGGACTTCCGGGTGTGTCAGTCAGCAGGTGGTGAGCAATTGCGTTGTGCATCACTTGTATATTCCAATCCTTCTATTATTACAGTTGTCATTTCTTTAGTGTTATTATTATCGTTATTAGTTTCTTCTTTTCTGTTCTATTAAACCATTCTTATCTCAACCCACAAGTTCTAGTTCTTTTCCCAATTCTCTCCCCCATCCCACTGGGTGGGGGGGAAGTGAGTGAGCGGCCGCGTGGTGCTTAGTTGCTGGCTGGGGTTAAACCACGACAATCCCACAAAATAGGTATTTATCTAGTTGAAAGCAAGTGAGAAGGACAGCATCTTCTCAGCTTCTCCTAACCAAGAAACAGTATAACAAGTCCTGGATGTTCTGAACACCCCAAAAGGAACCCTTTTGAATTCATTTTTTCCAAAATGTCATTCAGGGATGGGTAACATGCATACTTGAAACATGGGCTACCTCAGAGCCAATCCAGGAAAGAGGAAGGCAATGTGAGTAATGAATGTCTAACTGTTACTTTGTGGTCAGTCATAGGAGAGCTTACTCAAAGTACAGTCAGGTTAATAAGATTTTGTATATTTATGCCAAATAAATTTGTTTCAGAGTCTATATAACCATGAACAACAAGTCAAGAAATGCTTCCTTGTGTTAGAAAAATCAAAATTCATTAAATTGAAAATAAAATGGGTGACAGTGAATCAAACATGCCCTTACCAATTTTAAAATATTCATTTCAAAAATATTTCCCTTCTGACCATTTAAGTTTGTATTGAGTTAGCCTGCATTTCAAAGGAAAAGATTACTTCAAACAATTTTTTGTTTTCCATTAGAAAATGTTGACACAAGTCCTTTAAAAATCAAAAATTTTCCCAGTACTTTTTGAACAATTTTGAAACTGACCCTTCCTTGAAATCATTTTGGTTGCAATGACTCACTGGTTTTATGAGAAAACATACCATTGTTTTCTCATGCAAAGCTCCGGACCAGTCTACATGTGACTCCCTATTCCCTTGTGAAATCCCAGAGAGAGAGGATTCCCATCTTGTCACACATTGGGTCCGTTGCTTAATATTTCCATGAAGTGGGTAGACAGTTCGGGAGTATTTTTAATCTTCCTTTATACATCAAAAAAATAATTCATTGCGTTGTGTGCATAATGCAATAAGGAGATTAATGTCAAGCTTAAAAGGAACATTAACAATAAAATAAGATTCATAATCAGTGCCTGAAAGCTCTTAAAACTAGCTGCTCGACTGGCTATTTTCTGATACATTGACCTTATGTACACAGTGAGGGCAGTGAACACAAGCCTGTTCTCCATTCCCATCAGAGCTCAGGGGAATGCTTACAACCACAGCCCATCATGCAGCCTCTGTGCTTTTATTCTAAGCCAAGAGGCCAATAGTTTCCTCTGTAATTGAGCTGAAGGACATTTAAAAATAATTAATAGGATTTGGTGCAACTAGTATTATTTGTTGTGTTGTGTGCATTCTAGTTTTTTATTGTCTGCTTCCAGAGCTTAAAGACTTTTCTTCGGAAAGGTTGAATACCAACTGTTCTGAAAGTAGTCCCAAGGCAAGGCAGAATATAAATAGCTCTGCAAGCACAACAAGCTGAAGGCTCCATGGAGGCGAAAGTGCATCAAGTAATTAAAAAATACTGAATTATATAAATAGGGAATAGCCCTTTACAGTTGCAGACCATATATATTAAAAGTACTATCAGGATCTGAGTTGTTTTTAACTATCATAGGGATGGGAGTAATGCATAAACAGGAAGGGTAAAAGCAGAAGGGGGAACAGTCTGTTCCAGTCAAACTCCCCCTGAGGCAGGCCCACCTTCCCCACTTCCCCTCAAGGGAGAAGCAGAGTTTTTTCAACCCTCTGAAGAGCATGTAAGCCATGTGTCCCTGTCCCACAGCTGCAGATCCACCAGCACCACCCACCTTGGCAGTCCGGCCCCACGCTGCTCTTGTCTGCTGTAGTCTCCAGAGGACCTAGAGCCGCCAGAGTGATGGGCATGGGCTGGACACGTGGCTGGAGTCCCCACCACAACCCCCTTATTTATTTATTTACTTATTAGACCGTTATCCACACCATGACTGCTTTATTTTCAGAGGGTCTGGTTTCTCCATGCTCTCTGTGGTATCCACAGCTGGTGCAAACCCAACCATGTGTGCTAGCCCTCTGCAGCAGCCCTGCGATACTTCCAGGTTTTCACCCATAACACAACTAAATTCTTAGCAGGAAACCTTCTTCTTGGATCAAGGTGTTAACTGCTGATTTTGCCAGCACGTTAAAAACCCAGATTTGGCTATTTCCCCCAGATCATATCACAGACCTCTCCCTCCTGCGTTATTTAGGGCTACAGTAACTGCTGTTGCTTCACTGAAGGAAGATTACCAGATGTAGGACTTGGGGTCATGGGACAGAACACGAGGAATTGATGCAGACAGGCTTGATGTGAAGCAGCTCTCTGACTGCACACTGGAAAGCTGTGATTTTATTTCGCTCTTTTTCTTGGGCCTTGCAGACTGGGATTGACTTTCCTTCTCCATAGGAAGTCCTGACATGCAACCAATGCACGAGGCCTTTGGAAGTCTCACGAGCCCCTGAAGGGGGGGCTACTTAGGGCCCTACCTGATGTTGCAGCACCATCCATCATGTCAGCAACCACCACAGCTCTGGGGACATGATTTGTTAGTTAACATAGCCTTTGTTAGCTAGCTCTCCAGTAGCACACACTGATGGAGATCTACAGCTTTCAGGAAATTTCCAACAATAGACAAGAAGGCACTTAGCAAAAACTAGGCCAGGTCCAAACTATACACAGATTTGAATCAATCAAAAATCCGGCTGATCATATTTATTATCCAGATGATGTTCCTTGCCATAGAATCTGAGGCAGGTTGCCTTTTGGATTAAAATGAGATTGAGGTCCCTTAAATCTAGTTTTCATCTCCTTTTAAACATATGCAAGTGGCAGGAGCCCTGAACAGAAACATTATGTATGTGGACTTTTCCCTGTTGTTTTTTTACCCTTTTATTTATATAAGAGCAAGCATACCTGCAGCACAAATATTCTAGCAACTACTGGTGGTGCACTGTATGCTGTATCAGAGGAATAAAGAAGAAGGCTGATGGAACAGGGAGAGTAATTTACTGTGTACTGGTCTCAGCTGCTAGTGATTGCAAAGGGAACTCAGCAGATGTTTTTTTGATAAAGGTCGTTTCTTGTTGCAGCAGCACCAGCAAAATCCATAGCATTATTGTGTAGGACTTTGCACATCATGATTCTGCCATTTCAGTTAGTCTTAACAGCTGGAGGATAAAAAAAAAGAGTGTTCCACTGCATTATTTGAAATTTGTCATGTTGATTTAGTTTCATTACTGTTATTAAATTTTATTCTGGAATGGTTTACATATCAAGAATACATAATGGGTTTCTGTGTGGCCTGGGATTTATTCCTTCAATGAGGAAAGGACTCTACTGTGACAAAGTCATAAAGCCTTATTGACTTGATCCTTTGCCATAAACATAGGATTCAGGGAGTTAGACCGAATATTAAATTGATATGATGGTTGTATTTTCATCAGGAGAATAACTCCTTCCAAAATAAAACCTCACAGTAAGTCTAGATCTATGGAATTGCTTTTGAAATCTGCTATTCTGAGGCATGAATAGGGAAGTATTGTCCTAATTAGGCAATAAGGGTGAAGAGACACAACACAAATATGCATATTTAATGTACTATCCAGATCCTAAAGCAAAGTAAAATGAGATTAAAAATGTAATGAAAATAAAAGGTGCATAGAAATATAGAAGGATTTAAATATGCAAAAGGGTGTTTCAAAACAAAGAAATACTGAACACAAAAAAGCCTGTCAAAACTGAAGTTGTATTGGAAGACAAGATGAGCCAACTGAAATCCTACATCCAATCAAATTGAAATTACAAAGGATACTCCAATGTGATTTGAATTCAGCTTTTGGATCTCTTCTTTTCCAACGGGACCACTCAGAACTCTAAAATCTTTTGAGTTGGATCTAAATTTTGTGTTGTAAGCCAACACTTAAATGTGAGTGACTGCCATTTTGTCACATTCCTGGAGGGCAATTTGCACATAGAAGAAAGTTGCCGTGTCATATAATGTAAATTACTCAAGATTGCATGTCACCTCAGAGAGATATGCTCTTGCTGATTTGTAAATTAAAGACAAGCCACAAAAGTTCCTAATTCCTTCACACCATAACTACTCATGAGTTTCTGCTGAAAGACTGCCATCAAAAGGCAATAAATCTTCAGAAAGTAATATCACAATGCTAGCTCTAAAGCACTCATGACTTTTTCCCAACTTTCTCTGGAATATTTCTTCCAAAAGCAAGCAGATGGCAAAATACTCAGTGGGTCAACTTTGGTGTTCAAATGCTCCCTGGGGTTTCCATTAATTCGAGTTGTCTCCGCACAGACACAAACAAGAACAGAAATAGCTGCCCATCCTTCCTTAAGATCAGCACATTTTTCCTTGCTTTACTTTATCGGAAGTATTATTTGAAACCAGTGTTGCTATTCAGTGCATTTTAGATGTAGAAGCATAATGAGAGCAAACGCAAAATAACAGTTCTAGCTGGAGTGGATTCACAGATCCAGGACATGCCTGGGTCCAACCCCTGATCCATCTTTCTCCTGGTGAAGCCCTTGGACAGATGACCTGACCTTGCTGCTCCTCTGCCATCCCATCTACCCAACTGGGGAAAAGCAGGTCTTCTTTGGAAGTCACAGACCACTGCTGAGCTGAAGTTTCTCAAGAAGCTAAATTGCTATAGAGCACCAGATTTATTTATTTACTGGTTTGCTGGGGAAAAACAAATTCCTTAGAGGATGGATTTTCAGAAGAATTCAGTGCTGACCTCATTCTGTTGCTATTGATGTCAGTGAAACCCACGGAAACAAAATAAACCAAATGATGGACGAGTCTGAAAATCTCACATGCTGTAAACCACGAAGAAGTTCACAGCAACTTCATTAGCCGCATTGCTGCTAATGAACAAAGCCCGGCCGGGGTTAAGGGCTCTGGCTGGCAGCAAGTAGGGGGAGCGTGCTGGGCTGCCACAGCGCCCGGCGTGGTGTCCACAGCCGGGTGGGCGCTGGAGACGTGCACTTGTACGCCGGGAGCCACCATCCATCGTGTTTGTGCCGAGGTGCCGAGCGTTGCCAGGGGTTACAGCGCGCACAGCAAGGGACCGGGGCCCGCACAACGCAGGGAGAAGCATTTCAGCCCAAAAAAGGAAAACATCAGCTACAGAAATGCAACAGTGGAGGCGAAACACAAGAGATAATCAAATGTTAATATAACCACATTCCTCTCCAGTGTAATGAATAACATGAAGAACATGTTTCAAGTAACAGAGGGGTTTTTCTAACAATAAATTCAGATAACTCAGGTTCAGCTGTACAAAGACCTGCAGGAGAGCCACCGCAGACCTACAAAAGCAGCTTGGTGACACCTCCATGCAGCAGAGCCGTGCTGCTGGGCTGGGGCCAGGCATGGCCTCCCCGCTCTCCCCACAGCTGCTCCCAGTGCCCACAACCACCAACAACCCTGTGCCAGCAGAGAGCGAGGGTTGGGCTGAAATATTGCTGCTGGCACCAACCAGCCACAAGGTTCAAGCAGTCTGCAACTGGGAGGCATTAAACCTTTATGCCTCTCCGTGCACCAATGGCGTCCCCTGAGCAGCTGTGCAAGGGAAGAGGGAAGGAGCCCCACACAATACCTATTTTGAGTGAAGGCAGCCGGCAAAACAGCCAACACTTAAATGTTTACTGCTCCATCTTCAGACCACACACATTTGCTGTTAGTCACCTAGCTGCACACCGTTTTTCAGGTGCTTTCACTTCTTGAGCTTGCACACTGTGCAGAAATAATACTGAGCTAGTCCCAGGTTAAAAAAAAAAAAACTTTAAATTTTAATATGCGCACGAAGCTGTTAGCTTGAGAGTCCTGTTTTCCATAAAACTCACTTTCATAATAAGCAATAAAGATGGAAGTTTGCTGCAATATAACCATGAGTCTGCCTAAAACTTAGATCTGAAGAGATCTCCATTAAAGGTAAAATGTAGTATAGGCTTCATGCCAGATCAGTCTTTTGCTTCTTTTCAATAAGAGAAGGAGTGCCAACTATGATAAAGTTTTATAAGGAAGTCATTTATTTTCTAACATGACTGAAACTAGCCCTTCATTACATGTAGGCCCTCAACAGCCCATACTATTAATTGACATCTCTTTCCTCTTCATCTCTGAGTAAGCCAAGAATACATTTTTTTTTATTCTAACTCAACATTGATATTTACTGCATTCCATATAAAATCAGACATTCCTCTATTTAAAAGGATAGAATCAAATGAAAGCCAGAGACCTGGCCTTTTAATGTGGTACTTTTTGCAGTTTTTATCCATTTCTTTCACAACATTCACATGTAAGGCACAAGGTTGTAGTAGAACATCATTGACACACACAGAATAAACACACATTGCTTTGAGTCCATTCAGCATAAGCACAATGGATTCATACTACATTGAAATCTATAGCAGACTTTGCACAGGCGGTATTGAACTTTAGCTGCATCCAGCAGTGTGGAAAAAGGACAACATACAGTGTAGTGAAACAATGGTCCTGTCAATTAACCCGTCTACAGTGCACTGCTAGCATATCCAAGGGGACTACAGACAATCATTATAACATATTCCAGAGGAACTTCTTTCCTGAAAGAGTGAGCCCTACCTGTAATGAAATTATTCACTGTAAAAATATCCCTAAACATAAATTTAGATGTTGATAGAACCAGCCAGCATCTCAAAAATTTGCGCTATGCAGGAATGTAACTTGGAATGGCAAGTATTAGAAACGTGAAAGAATTATTAGATCAGGTCTCATGCTTTTCTCGGGACAATGCAACATTATTTCCTACTGCTTTTGTGTGTTTGTTATTTTTTAAATATACGTAACTGCAGTGATAAAGTAGCTTGGGTAAACAGAATAAGAGATTCTTTTTCACTCACTATAGGTCTGGTTCACACCACATGGTCAATTTGCATCACTACCACCGCTTTGCTTCCCTGTCTTTAATAAGAGAGATAGTAATACCTGTCTATTCCCCAAGACAGTTATGCCAATTACTTATCACTTACCAAAATATTTCAAACTGAAAGAAGTGTCATGGAGGCAATATGAGACATAATTTGGTCTTTGACTGTGTTTCTTACTTCCTTTTTGTGTTGAGAGCCAAGACTCCTTTCTGATAGCTATCATGTTCTGCTCCTTCTCTCATCAATTATTTGAAGAAGTTACTGTCATCCAAGGTTACGTTTCTAATGATTTTTTTAGTTGTGTAATTTAAAGAATGTAAAATCACTCAATTTCATCTCGTTCTGGAGATCACTAACTGTAATTATACATGGAAATGATTAAATGAAGAAAAACTAGATATACTCTAATCCACTTTCAGGGTCTAGCATAAGAAATCCGGGTCAGTTATGCTTATTTCAAAGAGCGTACATACACCAGTGCCTCAGGACATTATGACTGGCATCGAGTTATGGTGCAAATATTTGTTCACAACAAAGGTTTCATTTTCCTTGCACAGATGGTGGAGCTATACTAAAAAGAAATTATTCTCTTCTGACTATTTGGTCAATCGAAACCAAAACCTCCAACCCTCCCAAACCAACTGAAAAAAACATATTGCAAAACTTTGTTAGCCAAAGAGTTCAAGGAGATTGACCTTGACTCTTTCAAGGGCGTTTATAAGTATTCTTTGAAGAAAAGAAATGCTAGTGAGAACAGA
Source organism: Pandion haliaetus (assembly GCA_013401275.1). NCBI lineage: Eukaryota > Metazoa > Chordata > Aves > Accipitriformes > Pandionidae > Pandion > Pandion haliaetus. Next base: position 22,484 of record VYZV01023304.1, on the reverse strand, counting down.
TCCTTTCACACATGAGAGGAATAAACGAAAGACTCAGAAATGGCTCTGACACCAAGTTCCTTTTCAAGTATTTCCTCAGTGGGAAAAACCAAGAAGAAATGCCTGGAGCACTGAGGGAGGGTGGGGTGACGATCCTGTGAAAGAAACTGTGACAACTGCTGAAGGACATGTAAGGAAACACATTAGGGAAATGTGAACAAATAAAAAAAACTGGACAACCTGCATCCTACAGGACTTAAAAGAATTAGCTAAACTACTTTATGTTCATTGTGCATAAGCCAAATAAGTGAAAAATTAGAGCAGAGGAAAAGATTAACATTACCAACTTTAACAACAGCAAGGGTACTGCAGCCAGACACTCCCTCGTAAATCCACCTTCTGTTCCTAATAGTCATTTCTGACTTCAGTGACCCTTGGGTACAGAGCCTTTAGTAAGGACAGGGAACTACTGCAAGCACAGATGAGCTTTAATAGAGGTATGGCGTTGTATCTCACAGGATCTTAGCTGAAAAAGTAATTCACATTGGCTTGGCCATTTCCATGTGGCTTTCAAGTTGCTGAAGTAATGAAATTACAGGAAATAAGCTGCAATGTAGCAAGGTGGTGGGAAGTGTCTCCTGGCTACCATGTGGATGACTGCTAGGAACAGTCTTTGTCGGACTTTATTAATGATCTGGAAAAGAGAGTGCACAGCACTTTGATGAAACTCACAGATACGAGTATGAAAGACAGAAAGATCAGTGTACAAAGAAAATAATAGAGAATTTCCTAGAGAAGATAGAACCACGGAAAGAAAATAACTAAAGGAGACTCAGCTTTGAAAAAATGCAGGCTGGGAGAGCATCTGAGAACAAATAACAGGAAGGAGAAATCTGGGATGCAATAATGATGAAAGAGATCGAGGGGAGATAGCTCATGCTAAATGACATGAATTGGCAACATGATATGGTGTGAAAAGGCCAGTACAATATTGGACAGAGTAAGAAGTATCACATCACTGAGAAAGGAAGAAATAGCCACTTTCTGTATGGTGCTGGTACAGCTCCATCTGGAATATTATATGTATTTCTGGATATTGACAAATTAGAGAGTTCAGAGAAGAGCACCAAACATGATCCAAAGACCAAGAGAACTGATTTATGAGGAGAGATTAGAAGAGTTAAATATATAAATTGCTTGGCTAAGAAATGATTAATGGGGGACATGATAACAGCCTACAAATATTTGAAGAAGACCACCAGTGAAGGAAAGGCATTTTTCAGCGGGATTCATAGGGAACAGCAAAGAGCCCAGAGAGTGACTGAGAAGCAAAAACATGTTGTGAGTATCAAGAAATGGTTCCTGAACATGAATTATGATAATCTGTGGAATCATTTCCCCAGTTGAAGGGACAGCAAGCTTTTACTTGTGACTTTTAAATGCAGACTTGAAAAATCCCTTAGGAAACATATGGGCCCACAACTGCAAAGGTCTGGACTGAGTGACCTCTCTGATCCATCCCAGTTTAGCCAAGCTGGGTGCAGTCTACAACTCCCTTTTCTCCAAGGAGATGAACTGGGCATAGGAGAAGTGACTGCATTTGTAAAGATGCTACATTCTTATTTGTGTTTCTCCCTGTGCTGTTTGCTACCTCGGCTTTCATCAAACTGAAATAAACAATAGCTGCTCTTAGAGAAGTACTTTTATTACTTGAGAATTGTGGTTGAAGTCTCAGCACCTGTCTTACCACTGCATGGAGATAACAAATCAGCAGTCTGATATCTGCAGAGCCTTTCAGCAACTCAGCTGGGTTCTTGATGAGCTACATTCAAGGTAAATATGAGATACAAGTGCATCTTCCTTCTTTTTAAGGTGAAAAAATAACTGTATAGCAAAGCCTGACTACTCTGGTTATGTCAGGAAGCTCATGGTTGGCTAATAACACTGGAGAAGTGATACAAGCCTGGCAAGGCATGGAGCTGGAAAGTAACTGGGATCCTCCTTCATCCAGCCACAGGGTGTTGTCCAGGGAGACACAACCACATAACACATGCAGCAGCAACAAAAGTTTTAAATCTTGCAGCTCCCTTAGCTAGATATATCTCCCAAAGTTAGATTAATTGTTAGTCTTTCATCTTCAGCCATCTCTGAAAGGCCTTATCTTTATCTCTGCTTTCAGAGGTCCATAAATTTCTGTGTTCAAAGGCTCCATCCCTTCCCCCTGTCCCCCTCTAGTTCAGATATCCTCAAACTCCAGCACAACTGGCAAGTCTCTGTGTATTTAATCCCCTTAAACTACCTCCCCCTTCATACTTCCTTCCATGTACTCCACCAATTTCCTCCCAACAGTTCACCTGCTCGGTTCATCCTTGCTGAACCCTTCTGTTGGCAACGTCCCTTCTACCAAAAACTGTCCCATCATGGGAATCAGCATTGCTACTTTCTTTTTTCCTGCTATGTCTTTCAACCTTGCTGGTCACCTGCCTGTGTGCTGCTCCGCTTGGAATAAACCTATTTCGGGGAATTCCCTGCAGCCACCAGAGCAACCGCAAATGGTTTAACCAGATGTTTTCTGAACCACCCTTGTACTGGAAATGCAAAGTATTTCAAATTTTAAAACCATGAAGTTTGTTTGAATTGTTTTACTTTTTCTGTGGACATCTTTTCCCACTCTCCGGAGGCAAGATTATCCATAAACTGTTGCCAATGGTTATGCTTAAAGCACTCTCTGAAAAAGCTAGTGTGAAATATATTCAACTTTGACACTTGATTTCTGCTAAGTAAAGGGATTTAAATCACTAAACAAAAACAGATTTAGTTTATAACCAGGCAGCTGTTTTCAGTGTCATTTTTATTCATAAATTTCTACATTAGATATGACTGATTCAGGTGGATCAGTCCCTGTACACTAGGTTACCATAATTATGCACTATACCCATTTCAAAATTAGTTCCAGCTAGTTAGCTTCACTGCAAGACAATTCATACTGCCAATTGAGAATTCAACCTAGTTTGATGATGGATTCATATAAACAGCAAAATCCATTATTTATACACTGTAGGAAAATAAACTCTCTGGCTGGCCGGGGATATGAAGCATGTGAAGGGTTTTCATTTTAGATGGTTGGAAATTTTAAACTCAAGCAGCTTTTAATCAACATACCATTGAAAACAAATTTCAGCAATTGCATTTCTTATTCAGCAGTGGTACAATGTAACTGAAAATAGAAGCTCCCAAAGCTTTATGGTCTATTACTCAACATGTGCTTATAATAAATTAGATGTAAATAGCAGCTATTGTGTACCAAGAAAAGCAAGAAAAGACAACCAGTTTCAATAAGCTGGAAGGGCTGAGAAGAGGACCATTTCTGTCCTACTGTTCTGAAATAATTCCTATAATTCAAACACTCACATGTATCATTGTTTTCTATTATTATCAAGTTACAGTAGCATCTAGATGCTCAAGTCCCATAGTACTAAAATAGTTTTTAAAATGCTAATGCCAGTTACCTAGAACTAGACACCATTATACTTTAACTACTAGGGTCGACACCGCGGCTCAAGCAGGCTCTCGGCTGAGGAGGAGCTGTAACAGGTGTGTGGAGAGGTGATTAGCGCTGAGGGTTACTCTGTGCGCAAGCATCACAGCCGGGGTGCAGGCACCCTGCCGCAGAGCTGAGCTTCCCCGAGTCTGCGAGGGCCCCTGTAATGCTCTCCTACGCTCTGCTGGTGGGCACCAGGCACCGAACAAAGTGGGGCTGCAGCAAATGCCACTCAGTGTCACATCTCAGATCTTCTAACGGCAATGGGTACCTCACTCCCAATGAAACCAAGGTGTGTAAAGACCATCGTTATCTGGGCTTGAATACCCATGGTTACAAGAGTAAAAGGTAATTAAGAAAGTGTTCGACCTGGACGAGTGGAGCAATGAGCAGCTCCCCCCACGTGCAAATTCACTGAACTAGAGTGAATTCTCTTCTACCTGCAAGTGAAAGGAAGCCAAGCTGGTTTTATTTCTGGCTCTGAAGTCTTCTGTACTTTTTACAGCTTTCCTTTAACTCTAGGTGAAGACGCCTAATTATGAACCACACAGACAGCCTGTGAGGACTACACACCCCACCGAGTGACCAAGATAGGGACTACAGTTTTTCACACTGACGTTATAAGAAGAAAGTGTTATAAAATCAGTCATGGATTCACCAAGAGTAGTGATGGCCTCCATCACCTCCCTCCATTAACCCCCATCCTGCATGCCCATGCTGCAGTTCTGGAAGCTCATTCATTAGTGCCATGCCATGGGTCCTCTAGTTCCTCACGTCAGGGTGCTGGTTGGAGGGAGGTGGGTGCTGTGAAAAGCAAACATATGCCAGAGGCCTGCCTATGTAATATGGGACCTAGCACTGGCTGGGAGGGCAAACTTGTTCCCTTTGGACTGTCTATCCTTCTGAGGGGAATGACAAAAGAGTTTGTTGCAAAAGTTTGTGAAGATTTGCTACAGAGCCATTGGGGGTGGGCCACTGGTAAGACTTAGGGATCGTGAACTGGAACAAAAATCTCAGTGAAACAGTATAAGAATTAATTTTTTTGGCGAGTAATTATAACTTGTCATGAAGGAACAAAACCCACCTCATCCAAAGGCAATTTCACAGGAGTGATTGATCTGACACAAGGAGCAGGCTGCAAGGGAAGTGCCAGCCCAGGGGAAAAGTGCATGGAGGCATCAGCAGGACATGCACGGGAAGACAAAATCTAAAAATTCAAGTGAACTCTTCAGCAGAACAGTAGACAGTATTGCAGCTGATGGCAATAAAAGTGTTTACCAGACAGAAAAGTAGTATGTGCTTCTTCAGGTTGGACAGTGATGCACAGACCAAGGCAGTACAGGAATCTAAATTATTCACAGTAACAGAAAAGCCAAAGGAAGAGGATAAAAGTCTATTAGTGGGTAAAAGTATGTCAATTCTACGGCTTCCTCAGGAAAACACTGTCACTGAAGAAGCAAAGGACAAAAACAGTTTAAGAAAAATCTCAGGATATTTTCCATAGCATAGTGACAAATTGCACATTTTCCAGTTTGTTAGTTATTACACGTATCTCCATTGTTCCAGTAAGGAAAGGCTCAGTGGTACATATTTATCTTTCTCCATTTACCCTAGGAGGAAAGTCAGTGGAAACGTACTTCTGGCTTTTAGCAGAAGGTGGCTGGTGGTGCATATTCCCAGCACCTGTTGCCAGTATAAAGGAGAAACTTACCTGGGATTTTGTTTGCAGATACTAGACAAGTGTTTTCTCCCATATTGCATAAAATTACTGAGAAAGAACATGGGAAGGCTAGTTAGGCATTGATGAATCTGAAAGAAGGACTGAAGATGTCTTGCACTGCCTGAAAATGAAAAGTGACACTGGGGCAAATCGTCACATGTGCCAAAATCAAACAAAAGCGAGCAAAAGCCCAGAAAGCAATGATTCCTCAAAAGCAAAGTAGCCATTGGCTTATGTAGGCTGGAAAAAAGCTATATATCCTATGCTATTTTTATTCCTTCTCTGAGCTAGCCCAAAGAGAAGACATTACAGATGAATGTATGTGTCAAAAGTACTGAATTATTTGTGATGCAGCTGACATAACTATAACTGACAGTGACATTATTTAGTTTAAGTAGTTTGCAGTTAAGTATAGACTTAGACATAATCTTGCCAATGGAACAGTTCCCACCCTAATACTTTGGTAGGAAGCAGTGCCAGATTAATAAAGAGCTTATTGAAAAGCACCCAGAGTCAGAGCCTGATCCGTATTTAGAACAACCGACTTCCAGAGCAGCACCAGTGATGCATGGAGCTGTCACCTGAGGACATTTTTTCCTACAGAAAACTGAAATCAAGACTAGCTACATTATTAGACACTGGAGACTTGTAGAAACGGAGGGTGAGATAGCAAAACAAACTCCTCGGTTAAACTCGATGTTCTCAAATCCATCTTCTCCCAGAATAAGGATGAGAGCTGGTACTGAACTTCATGGGGATTTTGAGCTTCCTGGCAATTGCAGATGTGTGCTTTTACAGTAATTGCTGTATAAATAATCCCTTCATTTTCTTCTATACATCCTCTCGATACCCTCTGCAGACCAGCAGCATTCACTGGTTGTCATCCCTGACCTGATCCATTCTGTTGACTTGCATTACAGTACTGCTCTTCAGTATGTATGAAAGACAATGATTTTCTATTATGCAAATAGGGTCAGTCACACATTTAATGCAAACCTGTAAGGTACACTGCTTCAGGGCCCTTTCAGTATTGCATTTATGCAAAACCATGTATGTGGAATATGAAACTTGTTATATATTCAGAGTGTTTTATTTAAATACAGCAGGTCTTGTTATTTTTTCATGTAGGACTTCAGAGAGGGGGGTTAGTTGTTATATAAATAAACAGCTAATTGGAAGGTTGAGCAAATAGTGTGATTTTGTGTAGATCGTAAGTGGCTTTATTCTTAGAAATATCCAACTGTAAACATTTTTTTTTGTTGGGCAAAATATACAAATACCCAAACAGATAAAGGAAAATAATCTTGAGATCAAAGGCCATAGGCTTTCACAACCTCTACCAGAGAATACTGGAATTCTGACTTGCTGAATGCAAAGAATTGTAAAAGGCACAGGAAAAAATCATCTGATTGTCACGTTGTCATAGCTCACCACCTACTGCACTTCAAAGCAGCAGATTACAGGCCCTTGCAGTGGATGAGACCTTCTGCAGTGCTCAGTGACTCAGGAACAAATCTGTTGCCCCTCTTTGGTAAGAGCTGGGCATCTGACTCTCACAGACGATTACTGCACGTCACACTAACTGTTTAAATGCCAACTGTTGCTGGGGGCAGGCCATGTAAAACTGCATCCATTAAGGCACAAGTTGATTTTCCCGCTCGTTGACCCTGTTCTCCCACTGCACGCAGGGGCAATCCCCGAAGGCGCCTGGGTCACTTAGCAGTGTCCTTCCTCTCCACGCTCCCCTTTAGCATGGATCCTCCTCTGCTCCCTTGAGCCTGCAGCGGGATGTTCCGGAGGGGGGCGAGTACAAGGCTGTGAGAGACAATGTGTTTGTGGCCTCCTCCAGCCAGCACGGCGCAGGAACGGGGGGACTGGCGTCTGCCCTGACTGGCGTCTGCCCTGACTGGCACCACCGGCAAAATTTACCAAAGCTGAAGCGAGGGGAAATCCCGGCCAACGGCACAAGGCACACGCGTGGCGTGCGCCCTGCTTCCTCTGACGTCACAGACGGTAACAACTAGTGAGGGCGGGGCATCCCTCTGACGTCATAGGCGGAACAACGAGTGAGGGTGGGACAAACAAAGGCGGGGAAAACGCGGTCGGCAGGAGGCCGCGGCGCGCCGAGGCGCCGCTAGGTGTCGCTGTTGCTGGGCGGCCGCGCGGGCGGGGGCGGGGGAGGCAGCAACAATACAAAAGGCGAGGCGTTAGTGTGTGGGTGCCTGTCGCCATCTTGGCTCGCCGCCTCCCGTTGGGTGAGGGGAGGCGGGGGCGAGATCAAGCGGAGCTCTCCCCCTCTGGAGGGCGGGAGAGGTCGCCGGCGCCGCCGCCCCTCGGCTGGCGTTTCGTCGGTTGCCGGAAGGCCCGGCGTAGCAGCTCCCTCGGGGAGGGAGCGGCGGGGCGGGCCGCCGTGTTTCCCGTCGCTCCTCGTTGAGGGAGGAGGCGGGCGGCGGCCGGGGCTGGGCAGATGTGATGAGCAGCGTGTGCCACAAAGGAACGCAGCCTGCTGCCTGTGCGCGGGGGAGGCTTCGCGAGCAGCTGGGATAATTTGCTGGAAAATTGAATTTGGGGGCAAAGAGAGAATCAAATCGGGGACAGAAAAGTGATAAGAATGCTGAACAAGGGCTTGTCCTAGAAATACCAGATGAAGACGGATTTTGCAGCTGTAGAAGTGGCAGAGCACACTGAGCTGCCTGACATTCAGAAGCAGGAGGACGTGAGGAGGTGGTGCAAGGTGTAAATGCCTAGCAGGTGCTTTTGGCTTTTATCTTGTCTCAAACCTGGAGTCAGATTTAGAGAGGAGTCAAAGCTGGGGAAATTTACACCCTTTCCTGGTCCCTTTGTGGGAAGGCACCACTGAGAACCATTTTTCATGATGTAACTTACACCTTCCTCCGCTTTATCCCTGAATTTGGCCCTTGGAGATGGGTTTAGTCATGCTGTTCATGAATGCATTTGATGGCATTGCCTGGTGCCAAGTGGAAGATGGTTTCCCATCCTTGGGGCAGCCCCGAGTGACAGGGTGGCATTCCCCTACCAGTGACCCTCCACTGAAAGGGGGACAAGCACAGTGCCCGCAGCGATGCAGGGGCAGGTTTGTCACAGTACCGTATGTCAGGATTGGCAATCCCTCTTCAGGAGTATTTCAGGATTATAGTGAAGGGGCTTTTCTGGCTAGGGCTGCTGTTTAGCAACAGACGACATTTAGATGGATCACTACGGCACTGCTGCTTGCAACCATTTGTGTGTGCAGGGGTATTCTGAACACTTAATAGAAAAATTTGAAGAAAAATGGAAATTAGGAGATGAGAAGCTTGTAGTAGGAATGATTTGTCATGACAACTGTGTGCAAATGTGGAAGATGCTCGATGCCTTAGGCAAGTAAAGGGCCCAGTTCTACTCTGACATAAGCTATTGATTTAAAAAGGTAGACTCAATGCAAACCAGTACAGAATCAAGCTTTTTAACTGCTACAGGAAAACTGCTCAACCTGAATGAGGGTATGTTGAATTAGTTGTTTCTTCCTGGATTGTTCAAAATGACAGAACAACTACATCAAAACTGCGTAGTTCAGCTTAAGCAGCGTTTTAGAGGCAGGCTCTCACCTTTGCTGTGTGGGATTTTCTCTCTGGGGACACAGCCACCGTTAGAGGGCAAGAATGGGAGAGGTCCTTGGATTTACACCCTTCCTTCTTCCAAAGCTGAGGTGGAGTGGAGCAGAATGCAGCCCATCATTCATGCCATGGAAGGTCTTTACACAGCCACAGCTGTCACCAGCCAGACACTGCAGGGCTTCTGGTGTATGATGCCTTAGCAAGTTGTAGAAGGAACTAGTGGCAGTTTGTTACTACAATATAAACAAGAACACATTCTTCTTTTGCCCATCTCCTTTCCTCCTTAGAACATGAACTTCCCAAACATCCCTGACTATGGCCCTTCAGCTGAGTTTGCAGGGAGAGGTATCTTGTATCTCCCTAATAAAATGAAACATTTGAAGAGTGCTGTGAATCCCATTTGGACTGAGGGGACCTTTGGAACTCTTGTCACATCAAACTGCTGTGTAAATTCAGCTTTAAAATTTTGCAGTTCAAATGACAAATCTACATTCATCAATACCAGCACCACTGATGCAAGAAGCATTGGCAGTCTACAAGAAGGTATCTTACAATAGCAGCAGGGACAGATTGGGAGCCAGTTGTGTTTTGTTTGTTTTTTTCTCCTCATACACAGAGGCGCACACACTCAATGGTCTACTCTGGCAGCAAATCGCTGACAAGTATCTAATGACAAGCATTTCTAGACAGGCTTAGATCTTCCCTCATGGTTTTACCCATGCACTTCTCCTGGTCATTAAAAGTACAAAATTTGCCAGTTCCAGTTAGAATTTAGCTAGAATATCCACGAGTTGAAAATGTCTTTATAAAACAAACCAACCAACCTGTGAAGCTGGAGTTGGTGGCCACCTGCCTGCTAACCTTCGGTAAAAGCTGTTGGGAGCTAGACTGAGTGTCTCTGCTGCTTAACATGAATCAGAAAGTGCAGATAGCTATAATAGGTCTTGGGGAAAACATCAAACGAGTACCAGAAGGAATTCATGAATACAAGGTTTTTCTTGCGTTTTTATGTTTTGGCTAATCCACCACATTTAACAGCTTTACTAATTTCCTTGGTTTTAGGAATGAGCAATCCCATACTTTATGGACATTCTAAACCCTGCTAGAGGAAAGGTGTCAGAGTTCCAAAACCTGCTGTGTGCGGTTCGTGTCGTGGCCTGACATCAATAAAGACATAAAGAACAAAAGAGCATCTTGCAACTACTGCAAAATTGGACATATTGAAGCCAATCCCCACCCCCAAGAATGTGTAACTGTTTCGCTACTAGACAGATTAGACTGGAGTTCATCAGGGAAGAGTTCTCTTTCTTATGAGTGTTAATTCCAGTCTCATTTGTGAATTTATCCATAGAATAAATAAAACATGAACAGCAGCAACATGAATATTCACCCAAGGTGTGTCCATCCTAAATAAACTGGGGCAGGGAAGCTATCTTCTGCTAACCCAGCCAGTAAGGTGTGCTGGTGACTGCAGTCTTCATGTAAGAGAATCTCCGTTAGAGTTGCAAACTTCTTTTATATGGGTGACCATCAGATGATCACACTTATCAGTATATTTGGACTGCTGAACTGAATTTGAACAGGCAAGTGAGATCTCTTTGCCTGTCAACCAGCAGTTGTAGCAATTGTCCTAGGCGCAGTTGTTCTAAATAAAATCACAGATGTTGAAGCCTCCCTCTGTTTTGCTGCTGGTAGCAGAACACAGCTTGCTGCAGCTGATTTTCTGTTGCTTTCAAGCTGTTTTTGAGGGCCATGTAAAAATAAATTTTTTGTTTAACCCCAAGTAAGCACAGAAGAAGGAAGCCTTTTTTTTTTTTTTTTTTTGCACAAATGGTAAAGATCCTCAATCCAGTCCCTTTAATGTAGCAGAAAGGACTCATAAAAGTCCCAGTTCTGCAGCGAAAGGATTCCTTTGATGTAGAGAATGTGGAATAAGCATTGTAGAAATATTCCAAACTCCAGTGCATGGTATGTGTGCTGAGGAGCAGGAATTCTAGATGGAGGTGCTGTGGAGTCCAAGCAGCATCCTGGCCCCTAGAAGGACTGGGGGGAACTTGTTCAATTTAGACAATCCCCTGCATGACTACAGTATTTAGCAGACTTGCCAGAGGCTTCAGAATAACTCGGGCTCTGGACACCAGGGAAATTTTTTAAGCTTCTTTATACCTAACTTTCCAATACCTTCCCAATAATTTTATATATATTATTTAAGGATGACAAAGATCTTGGCACCACCCGTATTCCTGAAGCAATTGCAGTTCATTCATATAGAAACCCTTTCAGTATCAGGCAGACTTCAAATGAGCTATGTTGCTTGTTTTTCCACTTCATTCAGTTTGTGTTCAGTACAGCTACTCTGGGCTATTTATAATTGTTTTCATTCCTGGTTCTCATCTTCTACTAGCTCTCCGTTTCAAGTGAGTGGGAGTGTATTCTATGTGTTGTTTTGAAGAAAAGATTTTTTCCAAAATTTAGAGTGTGACATACCCTTTTCTAATCACACAGGTAAAATCCAGCCTGTAGGAATGCAGCTGCCCGACCTCCCTTATGCTCGGAGTGACCTACACAAATCTTCATTGAGCCAAGACCACGTGGGCAAAGGGGAGATGATGAACTCGTGGAGAGGTTCGCAAGTGGCAGGTGACAAGAGGTCCCAGGTGACCTAACAGTCCACTGTAGAGTAGGGCTCAAATAGGCTGGGCCATTCCTTCCCTCCCTCCCATTACTGGGGGTTCAGATTAATCAGTAACTCTGATTAATCCTGGTTATGTGGCATAGCCCTGACATGAAAACAGCATTCAGGCCAAGAGAGACAGACCTCCTTAAAGGACTGTGGCCATATCTAAGCAGAGGAGTACTAGGATTTTAATATGAATCATGACCATGTCTAAAATCTGATGATATGTGTGTTTGTGTCTGACCCTACACCCATTCACATTAATTTTTTGAAAGCTTTTCCTTTCATTAGCAAACACGTTCAAATTCTAAGTTGCCTGCCGGCTGGCTCTGGCCCACTTCAGCTTCTGTAAAGAGGTAGCTGCTAAAGCACGTATTTTCCACTCACACAAGGACTCCAGCTTCAGACATGATGGGCACTTTTTTTCCTCTCTCTTCTGCTTCTCCAACAGTAGAATGTTCCACAAAAATAACTTGGTCCGTATGAATTTCCATGACGCCATATTCTTCTTGAGCATAAACACTTTCCCCGAACTGGTTGGCCCTGGACCATATAAAGGGTGTAGAGGGGGTCCCTGTGATAGTAAGGGTTCATTTTACAAGGAATAATGAGAAAAAACCATTTAATGCCATAGAGAATGCTATGCAAAAATTAATTTACATTCCTGCTGCACAGTAATGGCCTTATTTCCAGAATCTTACTAAGACAGCAGAATAAGTAGCACAAAGCATCAAACCCTTTTTTTATGATTTTACAAAAATATGCTGGTTTGTGCCAGTGATAGAAAGGACAAGAGGAAAAAATACCACCATCAAGCTGTGCTTCCTGGTGTATTTAGAAACAACCAGATGACAGAAAAATATGGTTTATAGTTAAGGCCCCTTATTAACACTTTGTCTGAGTGCAGAATAAGGAAATGTGCAAGATTCTGCAATGAATAAATGAATATTTAACAAATCTGAATGAAGATAAATTGAGGAAATCCTGTTATGAAGACAAACAAATACATCTTTATTCTTTATAACATAGGCAGTAGCTCCACATTGCACATGACAAGGTATGCTTTATGTAACAGGGTGAATATCTATTGCTAACTATGTGCAATACAGTTGAATAGAGAAAATATATTTTTAAATTTCCATAATGGAGGAAGGCAGCATGTCTGAGGTTACTCACATTTTAGATTATTATTACTGAAGACATTTTTTACATCATTAGTTTTTAATATAGATGCTGCTTGCTTCTACTTTACAATTTACTCTGGTTTGGAGACTGAAGATACAATACGTGGTTGCATGGAATGCAGGTTCTGTTAGAACTAAGCAGGTATTTTACTGAATTTTGCACATATATCTAGTAGAAAAACCATTTTCTACTTTTTTGATTAAACAGCCCATCTGTTCTAGTCTTTTTCCATGTAAAAAAAAAAGCAACATAACAAAGCCAACGCAGTAATTTTTTTGATATATATATTTGGGCAAAGAAATTTTCTTTCTACACTGACATTTATCAAGAGAAGATAAATATTATTGGAAGTTTGCAACCAAGCTGTAATTGAGTGTACTTATTCCCCTCTTCTTTACAACCCTATATANAAAAGACAGGAGTGTGTAATCCTGCAGAGATAGTATTATGTAAAACTGCTGTATAAAGTTTGTCCACTAGGTGGTCCTTAAAGACATATTTAGGAACATTGGTTCAGGTTTTAAGTCTTCATGTTTAAGAACATATAAATAAATGCAAATATCTATTTTAATATCATAATTAGTAGCTATGGCTAAAGTGATTGTAAACATTTTGCTCACTCCTCCCATATTCAATATGTACTTATCAAAAGATAAGTAATCTGAAGAATATTTCATGTAAGAGTCTACTATGTATGCAAGCCCCCAGACTTCTTAAAAAGCAAGTCATTCAAGTGATTTCAGCAGGGTTACTCACAGAAGCCAATCCTATGTATGTGAAGAAAACCTCATTTGCAGCTCACATGCTCCATTTATACTCCAGGGATGCTAAACACTTGGAAGTAATGCATTTCATTGGCATTGTACTGATGTTGTCAAAAGTAAAAAAAAAAAAACCAAAAAAAACCAAAACAAAACCATAGTCAAAAATAGCACTGGCATAGCTGTAAACAACAATATATAGCACTGACAGGAAAATATTTTGATTCCAAGTACAAGGCTCATTTTACTTTGAGAGAGCTTGCCGTTAAATCTGCGAAACTACAGTATGCCTAAATCTTCCTTTAGAAGGTGGAACGCCATCAAAACTCAGCTGGTGTGGAGCCACTGTGAGGTGTTTGCAACAAGTGACTTCCCTAGACAGGTAGATCACGCAGAGCCACTTATTCTTCTGTTGTTCCCAAACTTGAAAGAAGCAGCATCATTACAAATGGCAAATGCAACTGAAGAAAACTCCATTGCATTAATGTTGTGGAACAGAAGACATTCTAACAACATCCACTATCAAAAACCCTGAGATGTATCAACAGCAACAAAAATTTTTCTCACATTTTGACCTTTAAGGATGACAAAATTCACAGGAAAAAATACAGCAATTTACACCCGCTGAAAGGCAATGATTGCGAGAACCACATATTTATTTTATATCAATAAAATATTGATATCTGTCTCTCATATGCCAAATGATCTTGGCATTAAAACTTTCTCATTATGCAGTAGATACATTTTGTAAGAGTTTACAAACTAAATGTAAGAAATTAAACTTTTCAAACATTTTTAAAAGTTATATTCTATGATAAAAAGGGAAACTGTGAGTCCATGAAATAGATCTGCAGCCATTATGGGCCTTTTTTTATTATGTTGCTGTAGTTTTTCAGTATGGTAATGGTAAATTTCTAAATACATTGTACTAATTTCCATATTCATTTTCAACTTAGTTCTCATTTCAAGTGTGTAAAGTATGATTCCATTAGTCTTCATTGATTCATAGAAAATGTAGCATGGATTGTGTCTTTTTATTAATGAAAGGAAAACTAAGAATGAAGTTATAGAATGTAATGAGGTTTAGAAATGAGTCTGCTTCATCTTACAACAGTTCTGCTGCAAATTATGACAAGATTGGCAATTCTAAGCTGTGTAGTGCTTGTAATACAAACCATGCCTAATGAAAAAATAATGTAATCAAAAACTGTAGAAAGACAGGAGGCTCAGTATTCCTCTCTTTCCTTACAAGCAGGGCTTCTTGCTATAAACTAGTGAATTTACTTAGGTATTAGAAGAAAGAAGTTACCACGATAACAGAGAAATGGATATATTATTCACAGAGTTAAGAGCAGGGGGAGAACAGGTATTTCCTTCTTGTTGCTTCTTTTGATACCGACTGAGCTAAAAAGTTCAATCTAGTTATAATGTTTTCCCAAAACATTTCACAAACTGAAAAAGGGAAATCACTGCTTGCTCCATTGACCTTTTGATAGTCCAAACCAGCTGTTTGATAGGCTGTAGAAATTTAATACAAGTATTTTGGAGACCAAGCACGCTATGTGGTCCTGTGGGTAAAGTTTAGGTTGGAAGAATTATTTAAATTGGCACGGAGTCAAGACTAAAACTTTCATAGGAATTAGAGAAGATACTAATTTTCATTATTTTTATTTTATGACAAATGAGGAAACACATAAGAATTGGGCAAAAAATTG
>VYZV01023302.1:140702-184510 GCA_013401275.1 Pandion haliaetus | reverse complement strand
TCCTCCTGAGTTGCCTGTCCTTTCATCCAAAAAGGTGGTACACCCTTAGCAGTTACTGCTCTTCGTTAGCATCTGATTGCATGTGCTGGCAGGTGCAGGGCAGACTTGGTGTCAAGTGAGACAAAGGAGTTGAGTGAAGAGCAGTCTTAATTGCGGTCTTCATGAGGTGAGCCCCAAAACTTTTAACTTCTGGACACATTGCAGGCTGCAACTTGGACTTGTGTCATGTGCACTAAGTGTGAAGAACCAGTGTAGGGCTGCCTGCTGGTAGGTTGATCATACCATGCAATTGGAAAGCTTGGAGGCACATATGCATCAGCATGGCTTTGCAGGTATATACGCATACTTACAATGTGGGTGGAGGGAGAATGAGTACAATTACAAGTATAGATTCAAACCCACCCGTAGCTGACTCTTCACACAATCTCAAAGCATTTATTATTGTAATAAAACTGCAGGTGAAATGAAAATACATCATCTGACCCAAACCTGAGTGCTCTCAGGTTCAGGAATTCTTTTTCTTATTTAATTTTCCTGAATGTGTATGACTCTTCCTGCCTCATTGCAACCTCATGTTTGCACAGGCAGCTTACTGACTGAATACACTGCTTTTTTTCCTGGTAACTCCTCAGCACCCATTTAAGTTGCTGTTTGCATTGTGTGTTTTACAGCTTGGAAGTATTTATTTCTAGGAGGAATTTTACATTGTCCCTGTCTTCTTGGCTGCTAGCACATTACTATAAATGTCCCTTGTTAAATGTGTTTATATCATCTTGTGTTGTCTAATCTCATACTTCAAAACGAGTACTGAAACCTGAAGTTTCTTTTACACCCTTAGCAGCATGCAGTGAGCACCACTATCTGTTTAACACCAGGCTTTGGATGATGAAAAACAGCATTCACATCTGCTTTTCCCCACCTTTAAGAACAGAAATAGATGTAGCATAGCTTCTTGCAGCATCTTTGATCCAGGCCCTCTTCGCTGTTTGAAAGCTAGTCCTGATCCCTGGAACATGATGTCTTGACAGGTCTTTTCATCAGACCAGAAACTTTAAATGCATGGGCAAGAATTTACAGAATCTGTAGAGCTAGAGCTAAAAAAACACAAGAATTTATTTTTATGTATTCCATCCCTCTGGGAACAGTGCATTGGTGGATATTTATCCCAGACGTGTATTCAGCAGGAGGTTTCTTTGAGCTAATACGCATTAGCAGGTGGCTCCTTTCATTTCTTTTCCCTAAAATGTGTGTTAGCCTTTTGTAGGGCTGCCATAATTCTGCTTTTGTTTTTAAATACATCCTGCTTTTGAGGGTTGTCCAAACCAAACGTGATGTTCACATCATTAAATTCAGAAACCAGGAGGTGTTTCTGCAGGTGTACTTAGACTGGAGGGGGCTTGCTCAGCCTCAACAGCCTGCGAGGGCAGCAGTGAGAGCTGGGAGGTGCTGGATTAGGTGCTGAGGGTGGTGGATAGATTAGTGAGGATGGAGGTAGGAGAGTTCATAGTGTACAGCCTGGGGTGAAATGGGTTAGAAGTTGTGGGCTGGGAGGCATTAGAGGTTACCATGGGACCCGTGCCCTACTTGGGCATCTCTGAATAAGACCCTTGTTTTCAAGCAGGGGTGCACATAAGGGGCTGCTCTCTGCTCCCCAATTCCCTCACCTTGTCCTCCTCCCCGCTTTTGCCATTAGAAACCTGCATGGATCATTGCACCCTTAACATCATTGCACCCTCAACATCACTGAATCTCTGCTCTGGCTCAGAGTTTAGCTCATGTAGATTAAAATACAAGTGCTGTAGGCTATGGAGAAGTATTTGGAGAAAATTTGGGCTGAAATGTGGTATGTTATTGCTAGTAAAGCAGCTTACAAAGTCATGCAAAGTAACAACACTTTTTTTCTAAGATTTACTAAACTAAGTCTTGCAAACTTCAGTAGATGCTAAACAAATTAAAAATGACATTTTACAACAAATGATCATTTGCTTCTTAAAATAAAGCACATGGGCTGTTTTTTCTGTGTTTGGGGAAGGTTCTTAAATTGTCCTAAAATAAGCTAAAATTTTCCTGTATTAAGTTATTTTAAGATTAATTGTTTAACTAATAATTCAACACTTCATTTAAAGACACTTCAAAAAAACAAGCAAGTTTGTACTTAAGCATATGCGTAAGCTTTTGTCATATATTGCTGATGTCCAGTTGTAGTCTGTCTAGGTTTTAACAGAAATTCCACTATAGGACCAGTATGAATCCATATGCATTAAGAGAGCAGTGTTAATGGTTGCAAGTTTTCCCCTCGGATTCCTTTCCCTAATTGTAAATAATCCCTTTTTTTCCAATGGCAAAAAATGCATAATGCATATGTCTAGTCTGGAGGGCTTTAGTGTTTGGTAATGTATGTTTTTTATTGATGTAAAATAATTTGAACATTATTCATGCTCCAGAGCCTAGTTATGCTTTCAGCTGCTGATGCTGTAAATTTCAGTATTTTTTCTTCCAGTTTGGTCATTCTAGAAATAACATCTAAAGCTGTTTCCCACATCACAACTGAAGAGTTGTTATGTTTATTTAACCAGCTCCATCTGGCTTCCAGTAAGTCCCAAATTTCAGTTTTTCACAACCATGCACGGATTCCTGCCATGCCCACAGAATGCAGAGAAAATCTTTGCTAAGCCTGGTTTTGTTTGTTGAAAGAGGTGTCCTTTTTGCAGAAGAAGGGATAAAATATTTTTCAGATCAAGCCCTACCTCGCAGATTCCTCACTCCTTAGGGGAGAAAATACAGATCTTCTGGCACAGTCCCACTGCTGGCACCACTGCATGTGGAAAAAGCTTTTTAGTGGTGTTTTTTTGGGCGAGGCTGGAGAGGATGACCTCTATCAGCTGAAGCAGCCAGTGCCAAGTGCTTAGCCACCATGCCAGCATGCCACGGGGGCCAGGAAGGTGTGGAGCCCTGCCACCACGTCTCAGTCCCCTGGGAGAGCTGCTGCCCTTGGTCTTTGGGGAGCTCTTTGTAGCACTGGGTTCAGAGTGTGGCCTCTGCCACTCAAATATCAGCGTCCTCAGCTGTGCAGCCTGTGGTCTATGCTTACCTCATTAATAAACTCCCTGCCACAGTTCAGAAGAGAAAAGGAAAATCTTTCTTATGGTCTTTCTGCAAGTATGCCACACCAGAGGGGAATATCTTATGCTCATGACTGAGAGCTCATACCAGGGCTGCAGGGAGGAGATGCTACATACAGCCAGCTTAAATGCAAATTAAGCAGAAAAAGTTTTGATAACAGAGGAAGTATTTTCTGAGTGTTTGCAATTAAAAACACCCCCTGCAACAGCTAAGAAGTTGTTGTCAGAAGCTGAATGGAGGAAAGTCACCCATGCTTCTCTGATCTTAGGAATTCCAGATTTTATTTATAATGCAAGACACAACCCGTATTTCATTTCAAAAATGCAACAAAGTCTTTTCCCCCAAGTCTGCCAAATCCTGATATTTTAACTTGCTTCTAGTAAGAGTGTACCTTGACCCTCTGTTCTACCTGACTGCCTGGTGAGGGGTTAGAGGTGGGCATGGGATGAGCCACAGCAGGCAGGGGGAGATGAGAGAAGTGCCTGAACAAAATGCAGCGAGCAGCAGCCATGCTTCCCGGTTGCATCCCAACCCGCTGTGCATGCAGCAAACACAGATGCATCCAGGCACAAGGTCATGCTCCAGATCTGAATTTCAGAGATGTGTCAGGGCACGGGGGGGAGGCACATTTGAAATGGCTTGTTAAAACAGGCACAGGAAGGAAAGGACAGAAGATAGCATTACTGCTGATGAACTCCATTTTTACTGTTTAATGGTGTTTCCTACATGTGTGGATTGAGGCTGACGAGAAGACAAACCTGCTTCCCCCAGCAGATGGATTGGATGTTGTCCCCCTGGAATATGTAGGCAGAGAGGTTTCTCTGTTATCTTGTTGGCTAGTGTCACTGGAGGGAGTACAGAAAAGCATTTCTTCAAGGCAATGTAAAGGGAGTCCCATCAGTGAACTGTAGTCATGTGTATGGTAAGAAGGGTAATCTGAAAGGAAAGAGTTAAGACGTTACAAATAGTTGAAGGAACAAGTAACTTAAGCGTGATCATAAAGGATGTGAAAAATGTCCTATCACTAACATCTTGTGAGAAGATAAAAGCTGTATTGGTCTGGTTTTAGTTATAAGAAGAAAATATGTATGTAATATTTAAGGCAAAGAAGGTAATTACTATGGGTAATTGAGTCCAAGAAAATGAATGTCTTAAGATGTATCTTGGCACCCTGTCATTATATGAGTCTGCTTTGGGTAGGTCTGTTTTGGGTGATACTTCATTTTGGTAGGATGTATGTGCTTTATTAGCTATTTGGAGAAGGAAGACTGTCAATTCTTCTGCTGTGTTTTTCTTCTACCTCTTACAAGACTGTGTTAGGTCTACCTGGATGTCTGCTACTTTGAAATAAGCTTTTAGACTCTCTAGTACTCAATAATTAATTTCGGAGTATCTGTAGTGTAAAAGCAGAATGGTATGGCAAGATTTTATACATTCAGTTCTCCTTTTGACATTTCACAAGATTGGGAAAAGTGATGTTTCACTAAGTCCAATTTATTAATGAGGTTATTTTTCTGATGTTTATGTAGGCTTATATTGATCTGACTAGTTTTCCAGTGCTTTCTTTTTTCCCCACTACTGGTATATTTATCAGTTATTCTCTGAAGGACACCATCTGATTTTTAAGATTGTGAAATAGGCATATTTTACCAACCTTTGCAAGCTACAGCCTCTAAAAAGTGGGAGTTTTTAAACAAGATACACTGTTCTGTGATGTTTTTATATGAAAAATCTTTTATTCCTTTTTATTCATATGCACGCATATAAGTACATTTACAATGAGCCTTATGCAAATTCTTGTTGTTATTAAATCACTTGTTAAAGTACAGTAGTCAAGTCTACATTGTCCTCACAGTTCAACTATTTTGTTTTGTTCTTTACACAGGAGCCCTTACCAAAGTAAAGGAGAGTAAGCGGCATGTGGAAGAGGGGAAGATGGAGCTCCAAAAAGCTGAGGGCATTCAAGAACGCTGTAACATTATTTCTTTTGCAACCCTAGCAGAAATTAATCATTTCCACAAAATTCGTGTGAGGGACTTTAAATCACAGATGCAGCATTTCTTGCAACAGCAAATACTCTTTTTTCAAAAAGTGACACAAAAACTAGAAGAAGCTCTTCACAAGTATGACAGTGTTTAATCTCTGATCTTTCATTTGTGGACTTCCCTCAGCATGAACATGACCTAGGCGGCAAAGCAAATGCTGCTGCTGCTGAAGAACTCTTGCCAGTGGTAGACAGTGGTACAAGGATGGTTTTGTTCACCTGGAACCCCGGTTTAATCTCCAGTTATGTAGAAAGGAAACTGTTATAGGGCTATGTAGTAGAAACAGTACCACACGTTGTAACTAAGTTATACTGTGTATGCCTACACTACCATTGTAACTTTTTTGAAATAATGAGTATACTATTTGCCTTATTGCTTTTTGAAATATGGTATTTTAGTGCATACTTTGTAGACCTCAAAACCCTTTGGGTCTTTAAGGAAGCTGGCTAGATAAAAGCCTGCTTCAGATGCCTTTTTACTTTCCTAGATTTGGGTTTCCTAAATTCAAATGATTCTCTGTTTACAGACTCCTACTAGAGCAGCTATGTGATTCTGTGCCTTTAGACTCTATTTTCCCTTTTCTAGTAAGTCACATTTTTATGATTGAATGAATGAAGGGTTGATGCCTATGACAGGAACTGATTATGAAACCTCACATTGACTGGAAAAAAATCAGCTTCCATCCAGTTTGCACAGCAAGTACTGTCTTACGACAAATGTTGGCTCAAAAAGGAGAACTAAAATCTATTCACACTTTCCCTGAAAATGGAGACTACTCATTACATGTACTAGGATGTTAAGCACATATACAAAAATACACCACTTAATTCACTTTCCGAAATGAATAATACAGTGAGGGTTTTGGGGTTTTTTTAGTATACAGCATTACTGTGAGTGGAAATTTGAAGAGCTAGATTAATAAAAATTATATGTATCAAGGGGATATGAATACAAGCTATGCGGCTGGAACATTTTTTTTAAGTTTGAAATTATCTGCTTATTTTTCAGTTGCTGATTCAGTTTTAACTTCAGACTTGCATCTACATTGCCAGTCGTCTGAGTTGAAACTCCACTGTGATTCATTAGTTTACTAAGTTACAAGTTTTCAGGGATGTTCAGTAATATATATGATCTGAAATAAGTCTTGGCTGAACTGACTTGGAAAACAGGTGGCATTTTTATGTTTGTAACACTCAAGAATTAACAATTGTATTAATTTTTGTATAAATATTTTTGACAAGCAGGGTGCATTTATATATATGTAAACACTATCTTTTAAAGAGTTTTCTGGCTTATTGCCCTTGAATTAAGTCTGAAGTCTGTGTTTATCTGTTGGTTTCTTTCTTATAGGTCAGTATGAAAGAGGAGGTTTATTGATCCTATCTGTTTTTCTCCTAAACTAAAATAACAAAACCTTCCAAGGAAGCAAAATGTTTACTTTTTTGTTTTTAATTAAATTAATCAAAGATAGCTTAAACAAATGAAAGGCTGGAAAAGGAAGTTAAGCAACAGTTACATTTAAGTACAAATCATTCCTCACCTGTGCAGCAGAAACGTGCAGTTCTTTCGCTCGATCATGTGTGCTTCTGTAGCTTAACCCCACACCTCTGTTTTAGAGGAATAAATGTGAGAATGTAGTTTTAGTTTTAAGATTCATCCCCAAATGCTTGGAGATTGCTATTTTGCGCATGTTGTGTTTGGCAGTGTTTCTAGTACATACCCAAAGAAGTAAAATACAGAATAACGAAAAAGGAAAAAACAGTATTTTTAAAAGAAGGGACAATCAGTGAGGAAAGACTATGTCCAGGCTATTAAAGAATGCTGCAAACAACAGGGTTGACCATAAAATAAGGGCCATAGTCATAGGGCTGAGTTGCTCTTTATCTTCCTCATGATGTCTTGTTCTACATTCAAAACTCACCACTTCCACTAACAGCTCTTCACAGCAGTACTCCAGCTTCCCATATGTCGTTTAATTAGGTGAGATAGTGATGAGCTAGGTTTGAGCTGAGTTTCATGGATTATGTTTGCTTAAGCCAGATACTGTTTTATTAAATGTCTTTGCAGTAATTAGATCAGACTACAATCAAACTAATTATATGTGGAGGTATTAAGACCTGTTCAGAAATTGATCTTGGTCCAGCTGCAGTTAGTGTTAGTGCTAACGACATGTACATATCCAGGAGGAAGTTAAGCTGTGATATGCATACATACAACATTATCAGACAGGTACAGTCTTCCCAAATAAACTGTCATGGCCTTCACCTTACTTTCTCATTTGTGAATTTTTGGGGTGGAGGGAAAGTGGGAGTGCTAATTAGTTAAACTTGATGTACCAGAAAAGCTTGACTGGAATCCTGGATCTGAATTGTTGCAGAGTTCAGGAAGTTTCAGCTCTGCATTCATACTAGCATCTTCCTTTTTTCCTCACTTATTATAGAGTTGGGGTTAAACTGATGTAGGGAGCCTGAACTCCATTAATGCTTACTGCACTATGCGAGACTACGATTTTCATTTTCTTTGGAGCAAGTACGACATTGACCACTCATCACTGATGGACTACTGTATGGTGTGGTCTGAGATCCGAATGTACTCTACAATAAAGTGAATGTATATTGTGTGGGACTTTGGAAGCATCAAAGGAAATCTAACAGAATCTTTTTAAATAAATGCAGAGGAAAGCAATTAGCTCTGTAGTATAATGTTAAATGCCTTTGTTTTATTCCATTCCTGTAATTCGGTTTTGGTGCATTACAATTTTTGCATTGACAAGTAGTTTAGTATCTGGTATACCTGTTGGATGTTAGAGAGGTTGAATTGAAAGCTTCAGGAATACCCACTGAGGTATTGGTTTCTGTTAAAGTGCTGAATCCAATGAAAATCGTGGAATTAACCTATCAGGGGAATATATCTACTTAGAATCACCAGCAAGTGGAGTGTGAATAATGTTTGTATTTAAATTGTAGGGTTTCACTTAGAAATTAAGAACCTGCTAAAATTATTAGATCAGTTTGTTTTCTAGCCCTTTTGTTGTCTAATACTTGCAGAGAAGAGTTGCCTCTATTCGTGTGTTATGCATATTTTTTAGATTCTCTGCCACTTTTCAGGGTCCAATGGCATGGTACACTTGATTTAAAAGTGTTGTAAGACCCATCCTGGAGAGATCAGTAGGAAAATTATGTGGTTATGAAGCATTCAAGACAAGCACCAACATAATCTGAAAAAAACCTCAAAATGGAAGAATATGTTGCATGTAAAATTGATATGTTTTTAGAAAATGTTAATCAACTGCCTACACTGAAAATACGTACAGTATTTGTTGAGGCACAGGTATCTTTTTGGTGAATTACAAGACCCTGTTTGCAGTACCTTATTATTTTGCCAGAATTTCACTATTCCAGCTAACATCTTCTGTGCTCCAGCCTGAATTCTTCTGGGAAACTTAAATGAAAGTTGTTCAGCTATTTCTCAGAAGGAGATCATAAAAATAAAAAAGGTTTTTTTCCTCTTAAATTCTCTACACAGTTTGGCTGGAAAGGTTTAATTCTTTCATACCTTGGAACAAGGACTTGAAATTTGGCAGACTCGTTACCTTTTGCATCCTTAGATATGCGTGCTGCACTGCCTGTGAAAATTTGTCCAAATATTTCCAAGTTAAATTAAGGTTTCTCCAGGCCGTACTGTGCTCAAGTTTGACAGATAGGTTTTCTGTAGCTCCCCTTTGCTCCAAGCAATCTTGGTTCTAACCTCAGTCAGCAGTGGCTAAGTGAGACTTTTTCTGTAGTTGTTTTTCACTTCATCTAGAAAGTGCTGAACCTCCCAGACCAGAAGCTGAGTAAAGAAGCTGTTGGTAGATCCTAGCGTGGCTGCTCTTTGAGCCGGGTCACAGGAGGAGAGAAGCACCAGCCTGGAACACAAGTTTGAAGTTGGGCCTGGCAGCTACAGCAAGGTGGAGGTCAGAGATTGTCAGGGAAGAACACATGGGGACAAAGACCAGAAAAGGGTGAGGACAAAGTCCTGTGACTACAAAAGCCTGTTCCTCCAGCCCCTAATTACACCTTGGGCTTCCAAAGCCTCCTGTCCTTTAGCTGTTACTAAATAGCCATAATAAGCAGGCACAAAATGGGTAACAAGTTCTTCTGGTGGTGAGGATGGCAACGTTTTGCTTCTCTCATTAGAAGTTACTTTCTTTGTTCATGGTCAAAGGTCTGATATGGCAGTTGAAAAGTTTAACTCTTGAAGAACTGTAGATTTTGGGGCTGAAAGAGGTGCTGTAACGCATGCTCTGTGAGGCAGTACTGTGAGTGTCAGTATGCTCCATATTTTCTATTACCTGTTTTTTTCTTGGTGGGGGGCGGAAGAGGGAATCATTTTAGGAAGTTGCACAAAACAAAAAAACTATATTAAAGAATGCTAAGATTGATCATTCAATTAAAAAGTTGGGAAGTTTCAGAATTAAAGTTGCCTGTGTAACTAATATATCAAGGCACATCATGATACATGGTCACGTAAGTGTTTTTCCACCACTTCCCTGCCTGATCCAGTGCACAGGATATACAGTGGTCTGTTGTCTATATAATCCTTACTTCTTTTGCAGCATCAGTTGTACTCTGCACAGAGAGAAAGAAAGGCAGTGTGAAGATCAAGTAAGGGTCTCCCTCAGCCTGCAGAGCGGTGCTCAGAGGATTCAACTATGTCCCTGCCTGTACCCAAGTTCTTCAATGCAATACAAGCCACACAAATAAGTTGTGTGAAGGTTGTGCTCTCCATTTTGTGTAGGCTTGAGTTTAAACCCAGGACTTACTCTGGAAAAAGTGCTGGCCATTCACAGTTTCTGCTGAAGGTTATGGACATTCTGCTTTGAATAGAGAAAATTCTGCAAAATGCAAAGTGCTCTGGAAAAAAATAATCAGCAATTCATTTCTTTAAGTAGACCACCACAAATTAGAGAACACTTGTAATCTGTAAGCTGCAAAAGGGAACAATAAACCCAGCTCATTTTGCTGGAATGTTGTAAATATAAACCCCTTGAAATAAATAGAGTTTTCAGATGCTGCTTTATTAAAGTTTAAAAAAACCCTCAAAACCTTCCTAAGGAAATTAGTACTTAGTCTTCAGAATGAGGTGTGAATATTATTTGGGAAATAAAGGATGGGGCAATGTGTAGAGCAGTGAGGTAAAATAAGCCTCTAGAGGAATCTCAGTCAGGTACTGTTCATTCAGTGAATGGAAAGAGAAAGGCTTTTCCAGAAAAATCTTACATGATCAAGTCACTGAAGCCAATTTTTTATGTGTATGCACAGGGAAGCTGAATTAGTCACACGGGTTACCTTACTTCTGGCATTTTCTGAGTTTTGAGATTCTGCTTTTTTAATTTTAGTAATTTCTCAGTGTAATGCAGTACAGTATATCATGTGCTATACATAGAAAATAAATTGTGTAATAGATGCAAGTAATGTAACTTCAATATATTTCAGACTCATGCAGTTAGCAGCAGAGCTTAGGCATGCACTCAGTTAATTTCAATGCATATGACTTTTAGATACAGTAAAACTCCTAATTTTCTAAAGCTAAAAGGCATCTCCCATAACAACTGTCTGATAGACTTGGAGCTTGGCAACTCCATTTAAAACTAAGCACTTAATTTGGTTGCGCTTTGAAATCAAGGGGGTTTTTTTTTTTTTTTTGCTTGACTCCACTGGGAAGAATATCAGGCTCTCCGAGTCAAAATTACATCCTTCCATCAATCCAGTAGCCGAATTGAAATTATATCCTTCCATCAATCCAGTAGCATTCAGTCCACAGTATTCCCCTCCTTTGCTGATTTACAATTGATTCTAACCTACAGAATTTTGAAGTTGCCTGTCAAAAAGCTCTTTCCTGTAATTTTAATAAAAATCCACTCCTGCTGCTTTAGGGAATACGACATAATTTGAAATAAAGAATCAGAAGGGACATGTGGGTTTTTACTGGGTTTAGTTTTAAAAGGCATTTCCAAGGAGCATGAAAATACTCTGTGAGAAGATAAAATCAGGAATTTTTAATTCCATCTTTTTTCTCTTTTGATCCCTATAATTGACAGTAACAGCTAAGTTTTTATTGACAAAATAATGCTGCACATAAGGCATATAACATAAATACACAAAAATTAAAAAGCTGGGTGAGGCAGTACAAAGTTTTATTTGTAGTGAGTCTGGGTGGCTGTTTTTCTCACAGTTGGTACTGATTGACCCCGTGCTATTTTTTAAGATTTTCCTTTGGGGGAAAAAAGCAAGAGTCAGTTCTTTCATTAAAAAAAGGTAGTGAAAAAATACTGTAAGAGTATCCCCCCTCCCTTCCATTTTTAATGACTAGCTCTCAGGTACAAGTAGTAGGAGAATTCAGTTCCTTCTCTGACCTTAAGGGGTACTCGGCTGGCACTCTTTCTTTCAGGAAGGTACCATACTCATCACCTCCGCCCCAACGCTTCTTAAGGTGGCTAGGGTGAAGAGCCACAAGTGCCAGTTTCAGTTTCTCAGGCAGTTTCTGGTCTAGTTGCATACACACGGGCAATGTTGCAAAACATCACTTGCAAAATAAGAAGTGTCAGACTCCTCCAGTGCCATCCTGGTGGGGTTCTGCCACATTCGATGGCTTTCCATTTTGCTTCCCTCAGAGAAATGTTGCAGACAAGATCACTACCCTAATTGTTAAATCAAAGAAATTGAGGACCATGCTGCTGATTCATTTGCAGTGTTGAGTCTATGCCAGTTTTTATCTATCATGGGTAGATTTCACTTCATACAATTGTAAGAAAAATAGGAAGGGTTTTTCAGAGCTTAGTAAGTGTTGGGAATGCAAGCAAACAACTTGTTTGCTTGCATCCTTGTTCAGGATCTGTAAAGCAAGCTGTATCAGAGGGAAAGTCCCTGCTGTCAGAGTGTTGTACCAGTTCCGTGTTGTGCCCATGTGTAGCTACAGTGTAGAAACACAGTCTGTCCACTAGATTCACACAAACAAGACTGAATGTGCTAATGAGGGATTGCTAGACAGTAAGGAAAGTCTGTCTACTCAAGCTCAATTACCTTCTTCATCCACAGCCTTTAATTGAAAAAATTTAGTGTATGCATTTTCTTGTTTTTTCTTTTCCCCTTTCCAGTGTCTCTCTGGGACTCACTTGGGAATAAGCACAGGCAGTTGCTCTCAGACAACTTGGGCTGTGCCATAGGCAACATCCATTCACAAGCTGTGTGCCGAAATGCAGCTGGATCTCTGCCTTGATTAACATAAAAAATGTGTCAGGGGTGCCTTTAAGTTGAATTTTGAGTGGCATAGAAGTCAGATGGAAAATTGAAGTTGTGATGATACACATTAAACCCTGAATAAAAATGTGGCTGATGCATCACCCTGCAGAGGTGAGTAGCTGGAGCTGTTGTCCTGTTCTGCCTGTCTTTTGCTCCAGATGGTTGTAAGCAATGACACTTCAGTCTCGCAGTGTCTCGAATAGGTAATTTTCCAGGCTTAGCTGTCCATACCCCTGCAGCAGACGCAGTGATGAAGAAGTGTGCCGTAGTTCAAGAAGTGATGGCTCATGCTTTGAACTATAGTTAAGACATGTGTTTGGCCAAAAGAGTTGAGCAATACGCATCCCCGTGCCTGGGGGTGGGGAGGAAAGAAATTTAACTGCTCACACTAGTAGCCAGATGAAGGGCAGACTCTGCACCTTGGAGCACTGCTCAGTGTACCAATGTGGTAAGAAAAGCCTGTCTGGAATTTGTTAGGGTAGGAGGACAGGAAGGAAGGAGGAAGCAATTGTCCTTCCTCGCAGTCCAAGCACAGACTGGGGAGTTGTGTGTTGACAGCCAGACAAGGAAGCTGGAGGATGCTGCAGGTTTCCCTTTGGACTCTGAGATCATGAGTACCCATCCAAAGGATGAAGTATCCCACAGAAGGCAGCTGTGGCCACTTTTTCTTTAAAATCCGTTATTGCTCGCTGTAAAATACAGGAGCAGCCCTGGGAAGAGAAACTTCTGGCAGTAAATGCTCAAAGCAGTGGACTTCAGGGTCATCTCACAACCTCCCTTGGCATTCTTCTGCACTTGGAGGCAACAAGGGAAGGAGCCCTAGCTCACACTGATCAGAGACGCTTGCTCCTGGGATATAAGCACCTGAACCTCTGAGGCTGAAGGAGCTGAGATTCCCCTCCATGTGGGTGAAGCCACTTCGCTGCTAGCCAGGGCAGTATGCAGAAGGCAGTGGTGGTCCCACCAGCCTTTGTCAGGGTTGATCTTTACCCTGTTCTTCAGGACACACTGAAGGTGCCCACCCACCACAGAGGACTCTGGGCTGTAGGTCCCCAGGTTATGAAAATGTTCATCTGAAGCTGTGTAGGAAAGACATAGGCTCTCAAGGGGGCCATGCTGCCCGTGACCCAGTGCTCATTCCTTCACTGGCTGTTTCCTTTTGCTTGTCTCTCTGGGAACTGTGTATGCAAACTGTGCAGGGACCCAAGTCACCCGATGCAGAGGTCCCCTCTGCAATCTAGGCACCTTAAGCTAGGCTTACAGGATCTGCATTCTTTGTAGGCTCTAGCCTTAAACAGTTGTCTACTTGGAGAATCAGGAAAATTTGTCCAAATTAGATCTAAAGTAGATTAGCTAAACCATGTTAAAGCCTTGTTTTCATGTATTCATTCAGGATTCATATTATTTCCATTTAGCTTAATTTACCCAGCTAATGAATTAAAGCAAATCAAATTAAGTTTACTTTAATTCTGAACAAGAATGCCCAGTGTTCGCATAGGGAGTTATGCAGCTCTAATAACCTAAATTCCCATACCTACCTGACACGTGAAAACTAGTCTGAAAACTCCTGCACAGTAAAGCCCCCAAATAGTTTGCTATATATTCTGGGATTTATACAAAATCTGAACATATTTTCTCACTCTTAACATCTTTTCTAAACTGGGATTAGAGGCTAACATTGCTCTACTCCAGGTCAGATTCCCAACAGGAGCCATAGCTGCCTATCTACAGGAATCCCAAAACCAGAAAAGGCAGGGAGGGAAAAAAAAAATGTAGCTCTTCAAGCCTTCGCAATCCTTGGCATTGCTGCGAATACACTACCTCGTGTGTGAAGCATGATGTGCCTTCTGCCCTTCCCACTGTACCATGCCATGCTTCTGCTAACAACCCTCCACTGAACCGCATTCCCACGGAGCAGTCACCATCCCTGCTGCCTGGAGGAGTAACAGGCCTGACAAACTAAAACTGGCAAAAATGGGCTGGTAGAATTAAACTGGCAGGTAGGGTCTGTGATCTGTAGCAATTTGCAATGTTAGGTATGTGTTTGTGAGTAGGGGTGGTTCAACATTTTCCTTATTATTGGTGCATCAGGCATGTTCTGTCTGAAGCAACTCTATTTTTTTATAGATTTACCATACATATATCTTCTCTACATTTACTTTTTACTCCAGTTTGGCAGGCTGCATTCTTAGAACTTGCATTAAACATTCATGAAACCTTTTTTCAAGGTTTTACCTGTCAGATAATTTTTAGTCTCTCGTGAATAATTGTCACTGAGTTATTGTTTCAGTGGTGAATTTTAACTCTTTCTTGGCTCATTTTTAATTCTGCTCAAAGGTTTGCAATTTGTAAGTAGTCTGACAATGAGCAGAACCTAATGTCTATCAGTAAGAAGGGTGATAACCTGGTTGGTTTTTTTTTCTCTGTCTCAGGGTCCTGATGAACATCAAGCAGCCCAGAGTGGAGGTGTGTCCCAGATTGCAGTGAAGCCAATATACAGGCTGCTGCAGTGAGCTGTGGAACAAGAATGTTTGGGACTACATTCAAAGAGGCACTTAGGCACCTAATTCCCAAATTATGTACTTAAAATACCTTCGTCAGCCACCACGCAGTCCTGGAAGCACCTAATTCCTTAACCACCTACACTTTGAGATTTACGATCTTGGGGCTGTTTCAGGTGCACTTTGCACCTCCCTCAAGGTTGCTCAGACCTTTGTAGGGTCAAGCAGCTCGATGCTTAACATGCATCTAAAACTCACCAGCACAGATTGACTGGGCATTTCTCTGCCTGAGGTTCTTACAGTTGTGATGGTTGTGCTAGAGGCCATCTAAAGGAAAATAAATCTAGATTAAAGAGCACTTAAGTGCCTGCCAAGTGAACTCTGACACACCTTTTATTAAGCATCTGGCCCCTGAGTGCAGTGCCCAGAAACTGAACCCCTAAACTGGGTTCAGTTTCCTATGATTGACCCTGCAGGCTTTCATCTGGGAGGAGACTTCATGGCTCCAGAGCGATGAGTCCCAAGACCAACACGCCAAGGGTGAGACCCGAGACCTACCAGCTAAGCCTAGAGCTTCCTTCTAGGAAATTCAAAATACAAGATCCATTTGAACTCACATGCAGCTGGAAATGCTGGTGATTTGGTTTGCTTTAAAAACGTGGGTAGATGGCAAGTCTTCTTTCTTCTCAGGAAGCAACCTGATCAACAGAGATGATGTGTTGGAGTGTGCAATCTGTGCAGACTTCGGGAACCCATCCTGCTTCATGGATCCCAGGTGTATTTAAGGAGGGTCTGGGAAGTTGCAGGCTGAGGGGAGGCTGGTTTTATGTGATGTTGAGGTTGAGTAGCCACTGAGCATAGAGGGGTTTCAATCACATTTTCAGGCTACCTACATTGCCTGCCCAAGTTGTGTTGTTTCTAACCACGGGCATCACAGAATGTTGCTGAGGGAAGAAATAACCCATTTTTTTTTAGGTCCCTGCTTTGAGCCACTTTTTGGTCCTGAGTAATTCTGTGTGATGGCTGAAGTGAACCTTGCACATCACCGGAGGGGTGCCTGTGGCAGCTGCCTGAGCACACAGAGATGGACAGGGCACGTCCAGCACACTGCGGCATGATACAGACCTCTGCAGTATCCGAAGTACCACATTTCTTTGGAGACTGGTTCTCCACAGGTGCTTGTATTGAGCAAACAGAAAAAAAAGACTTTTTATTTCTGCATTTGGCATTTATAATAAATAAAATCTCCTGTTGTATGAACTTTAATAGTATCAGGTTAGCTCCCACTCTTTCAGTCCTTGAGAGAGCAAACACTTGTATCAATTTTTTATTCCCTTCCCAATTCACCTTCTTCAAGATAAGTGTTGGGCTAAGACTTTTTAAAATCACCTCTTATGCTCCAGAGAAAAGACCTATAAAATGAAGTCAGTAATATCAAACTTGTTATTTTAGAACTGCCAAGTACAGTATGATAGCAACAAAACACCCAGTATTTCACATATGAAATGAGGTGATCTTGCATAGTGCTAGCTCAGACAGTAAGTACTTCTGAAACCAGTGACCAAAGTTTCAAGTGTTTACAACAGAGAATTTCCTGCAGAGCAACAAATTCAGATGTACTATTTGTCTGCTTGGTCACTGATGTTAGGAAGAACAAGTGATGGGCATGCAGCGGAACATGAGGAGCTGTTCTCCATAGATTTTTCCTTCTGCTGCTTACCACTCATTGGGGTGAAAATGAAATTCATCATAAATACATCATTAGATGGTTTATTGGCCAGCAGGTCACAACCATTAGGAAATGAGGCTGGATCAGGGTAAAACACAGACCGCAACAACAGTCTGCTTTCTCACTTTCTTCTAGATATGTATTTTTTAAGATAGTAGAGGGTTAATTATCAGCACGTTTTGAATTGAACTCTACGCCTGTGTCAGTGCTTGCTGATCTGGGTGTCACTGAGCTACTTGCTAGGCCTGCTTTGCGAAAAAGGTTTGTTTACTTCTCAGCAGCAACTAACATCTCTGTTTTAAGGTTGGAAGAAAACAAATGATAGGGACACGCTCAGCTCTTGAGCATATTTATTTAGCAACATATGTTAGGAAAGTGGCATCCTTCACTAAAATGAAAATATCCAATTCATGTTGACAGCAGGATCTGCCAGCTATGGCTTGTTGGATATTTATCACCCACACTGCCAGAAGGCAGCAGATGCCTACATTTTTATTACTGACAACTGCCTGAAAAAAAAAGACAAAAAGGCTTAAATGGGACAATAATGTGCGGAAGCATCTCTTCACTCAGGTGGTAATTTCTTGTCTTAACTAGAATTTTAAACATCAGGAAACATGTCAGTGCTGAATTTTTAGGTCATTTTATTATTCTTTTCTGCTAATTGGTTTGCGACTGGCAGACTTTGAAGTAGTGTATTTTTTCTCCTATCATACAATCTGGAAAAGTGCCCAAAGCATATTAGCTCATCAGCCAGCCATTTGTACCTGCTGCTCACTGTCTGCTACTGCTAAATATATGCTAATAATGCTATCTGAATCTTGGGAGGACCGGGATGAATTTGTAAATTGTGCTTATGCCAGGGAAATGAATGCTACTTACAAAGATGACAAAGAAAGCAGCTGCTTTTAGATGAGATGAATCACCACATTACATATTACTCTGGGGTACTAAATTGTATTTTCTCTCTTTAATTCATTTTTTGGAAGCATGTGGTTATATGGCAACTATAGCATGTAAGAAACCTTTCAAAGCCTTCTGA
The DNA here is from genome assembly GCA_013401275.1 of Pandion haliaetus. Classification (NCBI taxonomy): domain Eukaryota; kingdom Metazoa; phylum Chordata; class Aves; order Accipitriformes; family Pandionidae; genus Pandion; species Pandion haliaetus. The sequence goes on along the minus strand of VYZV01023302.1, from coordinate 166,787 downwards.
GATGGAATAAAGAGACAGTATCAGATTTATTATTTTTTAATAGACTTGCATTTAAATACATACAATTCTGTTACAATGTGGGTTTTTTAGAGGTCTTTTCTCATTTTGTGTCCTAATTGGAGAACTGCAGCCTTTAGATATTTTATAAGGGTTTTTTCCTTTCTTTTAACTATTATGTACAAGGGTCTTTTCAGCAACAGTGAGCAGTGTTCAGCATGTCTGAAATGCTTACGTATAAAATATATCCAAAGCAACAGAATAAAAGGAGAGCAAATCAAGCCAATTTGAAATTCCAGTGTGGTGTGAAATAATGCAGCCTCTGTTGAATATCTTTGGTATGAAAGATCACTTTAAGCTAATTTTAAGTACAGCTGGAGTTTGAATTTAACATTTTTGAAGGATGATTAAGACACAGAAACAACTGGCTGAAAACGTAGGTACTGCATTTGACGAAGATGCGGATAGGAGTTGGACTGAGGAGTAGAGGTGGGGATTATTTTAGAAAGCACTGCAGTTCCCCTTTCTTTGGTATTTCTGTGGTGCCCTTCCAAAGTGCTTTTTCCCACACTATCCTATCCCCCAAAACTAAAACAGGAACAGAAGAGGTGAAGGGAATCAGTTAGAGACACAGAGCAGGTATTTTGGCCGTCCCCCCGTGAAGTCAGCAGTAGGCATCCCTGGGCACAGACACCGCTCTCCCCTTGCCTGGCCGTCGGGCTCAGCAGCTCCCAGTAACTCGCAGTGCCACAGGCTGGGCTGGGAGGCAGAGTCTAGGCTGGGGGGACTCCTGAGGGGTTGGCAAATGAACCATACTGTCGTCCAGGTCCAGCGCTGGTGAATCACCAGGAGCTGGGCTGGCGCCAGGGACAAGGCTGCCATCTCACAGGAAGGCCGGCAAAGACAGCTCTAGTTTTCAAACCCTGTTTCCATGAAGTATCCAAAACATGCTGGACCAGGCAAGCTGATCAGATGATCTTGCAAAATCCTTTTCCCCAAAGTCTTAATGCTTTCTGAGTAAGTCATAGAATTTTCTTTCATATGATTAACCACTGGAATGAGAAAGTTTTTTATTTGTCCTTGCTGGGAATGAAACAACATGAAAGGACCTTAAAATATTTATTTTTAGCCACAAAAAAATACCCCAAATCAATGGCCTAAAATATGTGCAGGAGGTGTGACTGAGAAATGCAAAGAACATCTAAAGTAGTAAACTTAGGACACCAGGTTCTTCAGGTGGTATTGTAGCTCCCCAAACATCTCAGACCACGAGAGCACCACAATGGCTTGCGGTGATGTCAGCCCACAGTCATTCTGGCCATAGGAGCTGTACTTAACCTCTTGGACACAGCACTGACATTCACTGCATGGGTTTTGGTACAACCCAGCAGCTTAAAAAGAAATACTGAGAGCTTTCCCAGTCCCTGCACACATCACCACTGGAAGATGACACTCTGTGAAATTTTTTGAGTACTGGGTGAAGGTATTGCTATTAGAGAGTGATTATGGGATCACAACCATCTCCAGAGTCAACATTTTGCTGTGTAACCCTGTAGCTCTGAAATGTAGTATTGCCTTCTAGCAAGAGGCGACAAGCTCTGCAGGGAATTCTCAAGGCCTCAGGACTGAGGCTTGTCAGGTGTGCTCTTTCTGAAAGTCTCTTGACCTGCCCACAGCTCTGTTTTACTTTGTTTAGCTGTGACAGCAATTTCTGTATTTGACCAGGTGTCTATAGCTAATTTGTTCTACTTTTGTTTAACCTTGCATGGTACAACCTTTGTTTTATACAGCTGGCAGTAGCAAGCGGTGATGCTATGTCGAATGAGATGTTTAAGACTGACACAATGATGTAGGGCGGAGAAATAGAGGCGTGGTACAACAGCAGAGGGTTTGAGAAGTGGAGACACAGGGTGCATCGCAGAGGCATACAGGGATGGAGTGATAAGAGGTGGGGCACAGGCTTGGCGCTGGAGACAACTCATCAGGGGTCAGTTTTAGAAATATGGACCCAGAGCTGGACAAAACTGATTTTAGGGATAACAAAGAGAACAAAGAAATAATATCTAACATACATAAATGCTACCATACATAGTAAATACATCGGTAACATGGAGCTGTAGACCAGTGAAGAAAGGTGTAAAACTGTGTTGGCGAACAATAAAATGTTCCCAAGTGTACCTCAGGGGAGGAAGAAGAATCCAGCACCATGAACATCACATTCCTCACAGTGAGGGACTCCAGGGACTGATGGTCAACACTATTTTCCTCTCCAGCAGTCCAAATCTCCTGAAAGTCCAGAGGAGCAGTGGAAGGGTGAGCATAACTCCAAGGAAAGGGATAGAAATTAATAAATATATGCATTACAATTTTATTATTGCTATTATTGAGACTTTCCCTGTACAGAAGTGCTCTAACTGCATTAGTCTCCCTTTTCCTGCAATAATGACATCTAGACTAATAATGATTCTTCAATTAGACTGTTAAGATTTACATTATAGTAACAATAAATTCTTGGCTTTATTTATACATATGGCATGCTTCCTCTTTGCCCACAAAGAAGATTTTGAATGTAATGGTGTGTTATTTCCCACAGAGAAGGAAAGGAAATGTTTATTGGCATCTCAGGAGTGCCTAAGCCAAGGCAGACAAGCCCTCCCAGCTCATTGCCCCAGTACTGACACTAACTGCATGGCTACAGTGGAGCTAACACCCTTTAAAAGTTATTTGCCAGGTCACATTTTTCTTTCATAAATTCATTTTCAGACACCATTTCCTGAAGAAATAAGATGTTTCCAGTCATGAGCCACCCTGGAAAGCCATGGCTATTGCTCAGTTTGGGGGCTGTGGGGTAGGCCCCTGATTCTTGCCAAATTCTTGCTGGTCCCACCCCTGGCCCAGGTCTGTGTCTCTGATCTCTCTGGGTCATCTGATCACTGGCCCTTGACCCTGGCCCATGCCATAATAAAAGTCACGGGGGGGGAAAAAAGACATTTAACTTATGTGGGCTGGGTAGTGGGAGGTAAGCAGGCATGATAATAACCATGTCAATCTCTGTCTACAGGTATGGGAGGACAGGGATTTAACAGCCATGGGAGTCACCTGGCCTTGACCTCAGAAGACAACATGTTTTGTCTCTTCCCTGGTTCTGCCTTGAGAGGTGTTGTCCACATCGGTATCTGAAGGTAAAAATATGACTTTCTTACCAGTAAAGACACGATACTGAAGTCGTGTTGGGGTCACTGAAAGGAAATTTTGGCCATGTCTGAAAAACTTGCACTTCCATTTAGGGAAATGATGTGTTTATATATGAAACTGAGTTCGACTGTGAAAAATACTACTGTGCAGCTGTAAACATCAAAGGACCAGAGTGCTGCTTGAAATGTTGAGGAACAGTGGAAAAATCCTTACAGCTTTGGCAGAAGGAGATGGATGTGGGAAGAGAGGTTTTCATTACAGATACCATCTGATGGTAGTTTTACCAGGAAATAACTGTATATTTTTATTTTTGAAGGCAGGTTTCCAGTCTAATAATACTACTATTGCTGTCCGCTGAGAGTTCCTGTGCCTGTGAGAGTGCCACATGCTGAGTGACTTGCCATAAAGGAAGAACTGTGCTACCATGCAAAGTGAGGGCTTTGCTCAAATGGATCAGAACGGCTTGCTGTAGGTACGTGGATACGAGCATGCACATGTGTAGCAGGTGCAGAACAAGCTTGCAGTGAAATGAGCCCTTATTTTTTATTGCCTTTTCTGTTGCCTGAAATATCAGGACCATGATTGCAAGTTACGAATGCCTGTATAGTTACATACACACCCATACATTCACATCCATTCTCTGTACTTTGAAACTAGCTGCTCATGCAAAATAAACTTTTGTGCATAATAATCATCACCAGCAGATGTGCACCGTTCTGACTACTAACTCCTCCCAATGAAATATCTTACTGCATACCCACTGCACAAGTCAAGTTTTCTTTTTGTTTTCCTCCAAATACACACATAGTTTAAATTTTGTACCGATTTGCAGTTTCCTAGATTCAGAAGTTAGTTACACCAACCTATACACTTGCCATATGTTCTATACACAGTGCTTTGAGAAAGTACCGGAATTAACTGTAATAGTCTCAGAATCTGAATTGAGTGGAGTGGGTTTTGATGTATTTTTCAAAAAAACCCCACTTGCATTAGGATTTGATGCAAAGGACTAGAATACATGCCATCTAGCCTGAAATGTGTAATTTGCATCTATATTAACTTTAGAAAGGTTTACTCTCTGAATTATTTTTCTGTGGGACAACGGAGATTCAAGTCTATCCTGCTGAATTAGTAGTAATTGGATTACAAAATGCAATATTAAATGTAGTATTATCCTTGTTTGGGATTTAAATGAGGAGGTTAAGAACAAAATAAGAGGACTTTCCCAGAATTATTCCTAATATAACAAATCTTTTCTCTTATGACTGATATGAATATATTTTTTATTCCTTACCCAAACAGCCCTCCAAATCTGCCTTTATTTCCGTCCTGTCAGTGATTTCCTAATCTAGACAGGTGGGTAAAGTTATCACTGAGCTGAAATTTATGTTTCAACTAGGAGATACATAACTGAGATAAAAATGTTATCCTCTGTCCTTCTTGCAAATCTAATTCACAGCAACTGGTGTGAATGGCTTCCACATATTTCCATTAGATTTGAAAGAGTCTATCCCACACCCTAAATTTTAAAGTCCTAGCGTGGTTATTGTCATGATGGTCTAAGACTGTAAGAGAAGCAGTATTCATAAATGTAGTAACTAACACTTGAAAAAAAGAAACTGAACAACAATTCATAAGGTTTGGGATATGCAAAATCTTTCTCAGCTACCTCTTCAGGACATAGTGGGCAGAGTTGCATACTCAAAAGTGCAAGTGTTTTTTCTCCAGTTACATCACTTACCCTGATAAAAGATTTCACCTCTTTCTTCCTTGTATGGATATCAAGGAGATGAGGCTTCAATAGTGACCTATTGCACATATGCATAAGCAGAGTTTCTTTAAAAACAGCAGCTTTCCATGGCTAAACGCAGACCTGAAGTGTATTTTCTTGGGTCGGAGGCAGTCAAAAAAAATTGGGATGCTTCTTCAACAATGCAGAAATTGCAGGCTCTGCTCAGTGAGCCTGATTTTGCTCTGACTGTGAGTCGCTGTAAGAAGGGAGCAAGCTGGCTCCTGGTAAGGTTTGCAGTCAGATTCATATGAGCCAACTCCAGCTCCAGCAGAGTAGCTGTGGATGAAGCACAATGTTACAACTAATGGAAAAATACAAACAACAATTTGTAATATGTAACAAATGATTCCACCTACTTTGCATTGCACAGACCCCATTCCTCATATCATTGTTAAAATTATCAATAGGCATCTTAATAGACAAAGCGGAGGCTGGCATTAGGAGCAAGCGGGGGAGGTTGAGCTGACTGTGCTGTGCTGCCTTGCTCTCCACCTCCTCACCAAAGCTAGTGTGAGAAAGCTGCCAGATAAGTTTGATTGCTAATTTACTAAGTTAAATGTTTTATTATAGATACTTTCATCAAGAATGTACATTTCCAATATATGTTCCTCTCAAAATAACTGTTTCTTGGAAACATCTGTGGTTGCTATAAGTAGAACAAACGCACCAAGACAACCAGATAGAGCAGGCTAAAGCAGAGCCTAAGGTATGTTATGCTTTTTGTGTAAACTGTGCTGACAACTAAAACGCGTTCTTTTTCACAACTAAATAAAAAACTAAAATGTGAGGTCTTCTCTAGTGTTGTAATTAAGGTACTGGGAACATTTTAGTGGAGCTTTAATCTTGCAGGGACTAGCAAATATTCTGTACAAGCTGACCAGTTTCCTGCATTAATAGACTGGCTGCTGTCCAAACTGAGCCTCCTCTATGAAAATAGGCACAGTTTTAAAGAGATAACTCAGCAAATTCTTCATTTTTTAACAATGAAATAAACAGTATAGTCAAGAAACACCTTCCCAAATCTTTGCAGTGGTCACCTTACAATAGCAGACAAGAGTGTATGAGGGGAAACAATAGTCACACACTGGTAATAACTAAGCTGGGTTCCTGAACAAATGTACAGTTATTTCAGGGAACTTTATATTCTGTGTGTTGGATACTAAGAGTGCTCTAACTTTTAGCCCCAAATAAAGGGAGAAGCCTGAAGAGTTGTGTTGTTTATGGAACATGGATTTGACTTTATATCCTAGACTGAGAATCTATGCACAATTTGGAAAGGGACAGCAGGGGTGGAGGAGGAAAGTGAGGAAAGAAGCAGAATAAAAAAAGATTCAGCGGCAGACATTATTCAAAACCACATTCAAGGACACAGCCATAGTACATGGCTAGATACGCACTAGCTGATGAATACATTCATTGCTCCATAGTGCCTGTAACAAATCACATTTTATTCCTGCCAGAAGTTGCTTACTTCCCACAAAGATATTTTTCCTTGAAGTTTTTCCTCTCTGTAAAATAACTGAAATAAGAAGAGATGAAAATAATAAAGCAGGAACCTTCCATTGTTGAGGTAGCTGGCAATACCTCTGAAACCAAGAAAGTTAAATGTTCAGAAACCTTGGGTGAACTGAGAATCTGAACCTGAATTTTTCAGATGGAAGTTCTCTAACCAAAACCAGATCTGAATGCTTCTTGAATTTTGCACACTCGAAAACCTACTTTGAATTTTTTATAATGTGAGGATCACTTCAAGTTAGATGTGTAGAAATATCCTGGTGTTCAGCTATGTTGTACATTAAACAAGGTGCTAGAGGGAATGATTTTCTATAAAGGCAGGTAAATTTCTGTATGTCATACATTAGGCAATTTTTTGTTTTCTCCCTCATTAGCAAAGTCCAACTTCATTTTACAGAGCAAATTAATGCCTCTCCAACACAGAGTTGTATCATTTTAGGTAACTTCTGCTCTTAAATTTGAAAGATAACAATTACAAAAGTGACCTAATATTTACAGCTAATTGAAAACACATTCATTATAGATTTAAAACCTGATATTTTCTCTATAAAGTCATAGTGCCAGTGCTGAAGTTATTACTGGAAAACTAGAGACTTTGGCATGTATTTGTAAGAGACATTACCAAATCAAAACAGCTCTGGCCAAACTTGGAATCTGCATTAAAACGGCATTTTGATGTGCTCAAGCTGGCATAAGAAGAAATTCTTTTGGCTGCTTCCAGTGTTAGCTGGGGAAGATGAAAACTGTATACTAAATGCAAAAATCTGTGTTTTGCAGGTGGAGATGCTGTCTTAACTCTTCTTGCCCTGCTCCTTTCACTTGTAAAGCAGCCAGATGTCAGAGGCAGCACAACTGTCAGAGGCAGTACACCATTGGGTGACAGTGATCCTTCCACAAAGAGAATGAGCTGATAACTTTATTATGAGCTGAAACGTGTTGCATCGCGGGGTAAGGTGCATTACTGTGCAGGTGGAAGGGCACCGGGGCAGCTGTGGGGTGCCAGGACATGCAGCAGGGAAGAAGAGCGGCCATTCCTCTGGGCTGGGCCATGGGCAGGAAAGAAGTAGGTCAGTCTGACCCACCAGTGACAATGCGGTTTCAAATCAGGCAAGCTGGAGTCAAGCAGGTTTGCAGGTCAGAATTGAGTTTGCCCAGCTTACGGGAACTACCAGTCAAAACAGTGCCAGACAGGCAATTTTTCCCCACTGACAGCAGCATTCCTCTCTCCACAGGCAGCAGCGGCTGGAAGGGCAATGCTGGACGGGGCAGCCAGGGCTTGGAGGCAGCATGGTCCTGCAGAGGTAGCTGGCGGGTGTCTTTGGCATATGTGCTCGCAGAACCCGGCTGGCAGGTGTCAAAGTGTTTCTGAGCTGTTTATGGAGTTTGTCCAAGCCATTTGAAGAGAAGCAGGGTGAGGTTGCACTGCCTGCACAAACAAGAGCTAGCACAGTTGCCCGTTTCTTTAGCATAGAACAATTAATACAAAGAATAAATAATTTCTTTCCTTAGGAATAGTTTCTTAGTTTTAACAATCGATAAGGGAAATGGATCTGCAGTGTAAGAGAGGTCACAGTTTTCTAGCTCCAAAACGCTCACACTCCAGCAAGCCTGGTACGCAGGATGGATTTGTATCCCAGATTATGTCCCACAAAAATAAAAGCTAAAGATGTTTTTTGAATTTTCCATCAAAGATAAAATAGACTTTTATTACCTCTAAGTGCAACTGAAGTGAAATAAATTAATATGCAGTAACTACAAGTCCTTTGATTTGGACCCATCAGGGAGGTAGAGCCATAGGGAAGAGTTAGTATCTATACTCTATTGGTTTGGTTATAATTTAATCGTAACTCCAAAAGACAGGAATTTGAATATATTTCCATACATCTTATTTACATTTTGGAATGTGAAGGGTGAAATTGAGTATCTGGAAAATTAACCTGAGAGATAAGTACAGTTTGATTTCCAAGTGTAGATGAGAGCATTTTCAAACTTAAGGTTGAATAAATGAACAGAAAAAAGCAAATGCCAGGTGAGCCAATTGCACATTAAATTCAAACAGGGCCTTTTATGGGAGCACAAGAGTAGGGGGTCACCTCTTATGCAGACCTAGGCAGGTAGATGAGTAGAAACAGGCTTTACCATTTGAAAGGCAATTAGGCTGACTTAGGAGCCAGAGCAATCCTGCTGGGGCTTGTGCTGTAGAAGCAATCATGTTACCCCTTACACGTAAGTACTTGTTTGAGATGTCAATTAACAAATGCCTCACAACTTGAGCTGTGCCTGCTTAAAAGTGTAGAGAACGCAGGCTTATACAGTAGGACGCTGCAAAATGAACATGTATGCCTTGGGCCTTAGTCTCTCCACTACTTTTTGTGATTTCCTTTTGGCCATGTACCTCCGGCAGTATCCACAGGGAGAAAGCTCCTCTGCTCACAGCAGCACTCCTCTAGCACCAGAGAAGAAGGAAGCAAACAACAGAATTTAGCTTCTGTCTTTTCCTTGCTGCGTCCCCATGAGCAAGTCAAGCAACCTCAACCTTAGGATGCAATTTGTTATGCTCTATCCAGAACACCTCATTTGGCAGAAGCAGAGTGAACAGTTGCAGGCTGGGCTACTGAGCTGAGTCAGCTCTCTGATGGGCCAGAGGAACCCCCTCACTGGCCTGAGGAGGGTGGCACACAGGTAGAAACACCTGTCTTACAAACACCTCTCCTTAGCAAACTACAGCTACTTCACAGACCCAAGCGGCCGGCAAGTTTTCGTTCTTGCTCTCTGAATTGCTTCTTCCATCAAGTTTGGCTCACTGCTGCGTGACAACACTCTGCCAGGCACCTGAAATTTCTGCCATAACTAGTTCTCTTTGAGGTTACCATTATTTTCGAAATTATGGTTTCCATGTCTATATCTTATCCCCAGAGCCCTGTGCAGTACCTGTAGAAAACTATGACATGCTAAGTGCTAAACTTGGCCAAGAGGTAAGTTTACTCCAAGTGATATCAGTATAGAGCAGGCATAGTCAGGATTTACCTGAGTCCATCCTACCTGAATGCCAAAACCAATATACCCTTGCCTAGATGAGGAATATGCAGAAATCTTTTAACAGGTTAGAAGATCCCAGCCATTCAGAAAGACTTGATTCCTTGAAAATATGAATGCAGAAGAAAGAGTACGCTGGAGATGAATACTCTCAGAAATGTATATGGCAAGGACAGAACTAAACACTTAGTGACATGGTTTAGTGGTGGATTTGGCAGTGTTAGGTTAACAGTTGGACTCGATGATCTTAAAGATCCTTTCCAACCTAAATGATTCCATTCTATTCTATTCTACTCTGTTCTATTCCATTCTATTCTAAATATATTCACCACAGCTATCTCAAAACAGCTTTAATGCACTGAGGACATCTGTGGCCAGAGACATGAAAATTGTTGAGAAAGTCTTGACACTAGCACTTCTGCCAGAGATGAGTGATGGAAGAAATGAGGAAGCCCAGTATATTGAACGGAGTTAATTTATTTCCATGCTTGGAATAAACTAGAGCTTAACATCTTTCTGAGTAGATGGCTGTTGGCAACCAGTATAAAGCTGATATATTAAGTCTGCCCCTAGAATCAAATCTCACATACAAATGCTCTCTCTTTAAAGCAGATCAGCAGACCCGTTGCATATTGGATTGCACTTATAGAGCAAGAATGCAGGTAGTATTTCCTTGGCTCTTCTTTAGTGTCTTCGACACTGATTAAATCCTGCCTATAGCAGGCAAACAGACTCAGCTGAGCAAAGAGCTATCACAGTCCCTCTGAAACCACTAAAATTTTTCCAGCTGGCCAGCCTAGCTAACATAACATCTGGAATGAGAAAGCACCGATCATATAAGCAAAGATGAAGCATGTCACTGCTCAGAGACAGATGGGATCCATTCCCCTGCAGACTGTGAAAGTCCTTTTTCGACAATAATTGGTCGAGATGAGATCACTTAGCTGACGGTGCATCACACCAGATGAACTGTGACCTAACAGTGGACTCCTCAGCCACCTCTGCTGCCAGCTCAGCAGGTGCAGATGCAGCAGGGCCACTCTAAGGAGGGGGGGGCACATCTGGAGTCCATGGGTCCAGTTACAGGGCTGTGGGGCAACACAACAGCAGGCTGCAGGGCTGCTCACCCCCCCTACACCTAGGCAGAGAGTAGGGTGCTGCTGACTCAGGGATCCACAGGCAGCTCTGGACGGCTTAGCTGGGGTTTGTAATCTAAATCTTGCTGCATTTGTTTCGCCCACACAGCAAGGCGGCAATAAATAACCATAGTAAAAATGATGAGCCATGAATCCATCTGTTTCTGTATCCTGTCTCACAAGGTAGGGCAGGAGAAAGGACGTGATGGAAGGGCATGGTCACAGGTGTGGCGCTGGCTTGGCAAGGGCACAGAGTGCAAACACACTCACCAGTGTGCACCAAGGCTGCCCCAGTGATGGGGAGGGTCAGCTGGTAACAATACCGCTCCCAGAGTATACCAAGTTAGTTAAGGATCAAACAAAACCCTGATGTTCCATCTAATTTGTACTCATTTAAAGAATGTTTCAGTGTGGTTTTGCCAATGAAGGCAATAAGCTGAATTTTGAGGAAGGACACTGCAAAATGACTCTTTTAAGGGACTTTATTAGTCAGGTTTTTATAATAGCACCCAGAAGAGATATTAAATACAGAATTAAACACAGATTATTCAAAAGAAGCTTGGCCAGTAATCAATAAAGACTATCAGTTAACGTTAAAAAAAGGCTGATTTCTGTAATTGTTAGCATGGCTTGTGCAATGCTCCAGACAAATGAATAGAAGTCAGAATACAGCTGCCTTTTAAATCCATGCCCTAGATAGAAGACAGACACAGGGGATTTTGTGATTTGATCATGCAGAAGAATAGTCAGCTTTTGGCAATTGGATGATACGTTGTTGATTATGTGCACAATTTGTCGAATATTTGAGGTGTCTGGGGAGGGGAGAGTTTCCAAGTTTCATTTAGAATATATATTGAACTGGTATTAGAAAATACACAGGAGAAGCAAGAACAGCAAAAAGAGCACAAACAAGAAGACAGCCTGATAAGGAAGCTGGACTTTCAGTTTCAGAGCAGATTAAAAGTGCTTGTGCCCTATCAAATGAGAGTCTTTAGAGAGAGATTTTAAAAGATGTGGGGGACAGATTCATTTCAATGGAGCCACCTCTAGCATAGTAAAGATCTGCAAGCATATTTAGGATGTAACTTCACTCTTACACAATCAGACACAGTACCCCATCACATAAACCCACATGTGCAGTGCAGTGGTACCCTTCCCCTTCCCAAAGCAGCCCTGTTTGTCTTGGATAATCCATCTCTACACACCTGAGTATCTCTGAAGTTTTAACTGTTCTTTGGGGCTACTATAAGCTACAGCAGCTGCCAAAAGCACCCAGGAACATTGCTGCAACACTGGCCCCTACAGCATCTATACACCCAGCCATCCTCCCCTGTGCAGGGGTTTGGGGTGTGAGGATGGGGAGTGGGAAAGGGGAGGGCTCTTGTGTGAGTTACAGCCCTGTCACTGCAGCAGCTCTGTAGCAGCAGTGGGGTGGTGCAGGGCTGCCCAGAAGAGAAGTTGGAAACCTGGGCAGAAAAAGATGAGAAAATGTTTGAGCACTGAATGAGAGACACAAGCAGTTGTGGCTTCCCCAAGGAGTTTGCCTTTATTAGTGTAAGGAATTAGGACGTTGCACATCTTCACTTTGCATTTTGTGTTGATTGCAATGGCCAATGTACACAGCAATAGGCTGACAGGTGAGATCAGTAAAACAGATGCAAAAATAGGTGTGCTTTGAATCATATTTTATCATGCAGTGCAATCTGATAAAAGAGCCAGAGAAATCTTTGTTTCCAGTGACTTCAGTTACAAAGGATTTGAGCAGAGAACCTTCACAAGAAATATTTCAGAAGGGGAGAAAAATAGGGTGGGGCTCTATGACATTTCTCTGCCTATCAAAATGTAACTGAGAATGTATCACAAGGCTGGAACCATACAATGGACAAATCTGAAGGTTTTCATGCAGAAGGAAGATTAGTCAAACTTGTGTCGTCCTTCGTAATCCCACATGGAAACTCTCATAATTTTGGAAGAATAGAGCTTGACACAGTGTCTCTGCTAGAGCTGCTGCTTATAAATAATTGTGCTCCTTCCCTGCCACATATGTAATACTGACAAGACACTTTTTCTTTAATCTGGCATTGGCTTCCCATTCTGACGTTTGTCCTTTCCACATTTAAGTGGAATTTCCCTCCCAGTAGGAAATCAGTAGAAAATCTCTCAGCAGCTGGAAAAAGTAATAAAAGAAGAGGATTAGAAAATTTGAATGTATGGAAGAATAAACTCTCCTTGAATCTGACCACTAACAAAAACTTAGCTTGCAACTGCCTCCACATCCTGTTCTTGCAACATAAGTAGGGCATGGACAATAAAATGATGGCCATACGAAGAATGGAAATTCTAGTTCAGAAAAGTGTTTCACATTTTGAAGTTTGACTTTATTTTAAGCTGGATAAAGGCCCAAAAATTCAGATTTCTTCCTAGTAAAATTCCAAAGCATTTTCCAGGCTGTTTGGTTTCAATATAATATACTCTTTAAAAAGCGGTTCCAAAAGACAATGAAAACATTACATTTTTTCCATTTTTAAACAGTTCCTGTGTACTCTGTTCCCTTTATAAACCATTTTGTTGCAATTGCACATTTCAGAGCAATGCTATTCCATGAAGTCCCCCAGTGAGCTATAAGCAGATCTTCTACCTCTCTTCTCATTGCTCTAGATGTAGACCTCTGCAATTGAGGCAGGGGGCAGGGGGAGGAAGACATTAATTCTTACAATTATTTTAATACGCATTGAAGAAGTGTCTTTTCTTAGTAAAACTCAGTATGGTATTTTGAATAATCAGGATGGCTGAAACATAAACACATAATTCATGTTTCTGCCACAAAAAGAAGCTGCTGCCTTGGCAGCCCCGGAGGCAGGAAAATAAGAATCAGAGCTGCTGCTGAACGCTCCCATTTGGGCTGCAGCGCGTCCATCTCTCAGCCAGAAACAAAGCGACAAATCCCTGCCACGAGACCCCTGGGTGGTACAGAAGCTTTCAGACCCTCTCCACACCACAGCAGACAGCAGCTCCATAGATACTGAGGTGTGGTGCTGAGCAATGTGCAGCTGGTAGGAATTATTTATGGGCAATTTAGCAAATTAGGCTAACGATGCACATGAATTTGCTCACAGCAGTTGGTGCAGCAGGAGAGCCAGGATGGGCTTTCCCCACCAGAGTGGGGAGCCCAGGCCAGCAGCCAGAGAAACAGGATGGTGCCTTGTGAGGGGCTCCACTGACCTTGGAGGGCTCACAAGGGCAAGCACAGGTACCTGAAAACCCAGGTTTGACAAGACTAGCACCTGTGATGATAATACTCTGCTAATACAGTGTTGACAGCTTTCCATTTGTCAGTGGGGTTGGATTTGCAGGTGTTTGGTCATGCACACCTTTGAGATTTGGCATGTGTTGATGGAAGAATAGGAAATAGATTCATCCCTTAAAGTATTTCAAAATAATAATATGTCTATAAAACCAAAATAGCAATATCCCATTTCTATTTTAGATGTGCCTTGCCTTTAGGTGTGGAGTGCTCTAAATGACTAAAGGATGCAGGGTCCAGTGCCATGTCCCAGCGCCTGGGCAGGAGCAGGGATGCCTGCCCGCTCCTGGCAGCACAGCTGGCTGAGGCGAGAGCAGCCAACTGGTGGATGCAAACCTTTTGTTCCCAACACACTTCCCTACGTTACAATGGTAAGCATGTAATCTACTTAGAGGTATCAGTGATCTCACACAGGATTTTAAATGGGCTGGGCTGTAGGAAGACTATGACCCAACAAAGTGTTTACTTTAGCCTGTCTGATGGATTGCACGTCCCTGTGAGGTAATCCAGTTTGAGTCAAATCCAGCTGGCTCAAATCTCTGCTCCACTAATGAATTCAGTTAATATGTAAAATGAGTAAGATGAGATGGAGTAATGCTAGAAAAACAATGAAAAAGAGGTTCAACACCAGTGGTAACAGAATTAGCTAAATAATACTGGTCCCGTAACAGGTTTTATAATGTTTGTAGAACTCATTAAATAAAGCATTTGCTTTCATCACTTGCTTTTACAAAATTGCCTAAGTAGTTAATATTTTTCCGGAGGACTCGGGCTTTGGTAGGAAAGGACATCAATGTGTCACTGGTCACAGCCTCCTCCACACAGCTTGGAAAATGGATTAAAATTAGGCAGTTGGCAGCGTTCGTTCTCCAGAGAGCAGCTGGGCAGTTCTAGCTGGAGGTACTGAGGGTGCACAGAAAGAAGCCCAGGTGCCAGTCCTGGCTTTGCTCTGCATGGTCATGTTTGCCCACCCATCCTAGCAAGTCACATGGGAGCATTATGCTGTATCCCATACCATCATGCTGCTGTTTGACCCTGAATGATTTGGTATTTCCCACATTAGTCTCCAAATCAAATGTAAGAAGCATTTTGTATCATTATTTGTCCTGAAGAAACAGCTATGCTGGGAATAAAGTAATTTTCAAAAATTTAAGTCTGGAGCTTTGGTTTGCAAGCCCATCCCTTTTCAGACCTAGGTTCGCTGCCTCAGACAAACAATTACACAATATGGCATGCTGAGCTGGGAGCTGCCTGAAACTACTGTAATGAAATCACTGAGGACAACAACATACCCAAACTTCCATCCCCACTCCAGGGCTTAGGTGTTTGCTCCAGGATTCATTTTTAATGCCGCTATCCCTAAAGAAATGAGAACTCCTCTGAGGTAAGGTATCTAATGCAGAACTAATTTTTTAGGCAGGGAGATTTGCTCGTAAGTGGCCTATGGGGTGAAAACCAGTCCTTCTCCAGGAAAGTCTGCTCTTCCAACAAAGAATCCAGTAGGAGATAAGAAAAAAATTTTTATATTCTTATTCTTGAGATTATTGAGTATTTTCCCCTTTGAAAATAAGCAATTTACAAAAAGTATATTAAAGGTATACCAATATGTATACACATTATACTGAATGCGAAACAACATCATGGTCAGCTGTTACACTTCGTTGACAACTGATGCTTATCTACAGCCACAGTTGTCACAGTCCTTATTCTGTCAGTTCTCCTACTGACTTCCAAAAAGAAAATCCTACAGCTCCTCCCCTCCTGGTAATGCAAGCACTGTGGTCAGAAGTGAAAAATAAGCATGTGAGTCAGGTCCCTGATGCCGTTATGCAGATATCCAGCTGGACATGCTGACAGTTCATGGCCCCATCAGCAGGGGACTTGACTGAATCAGGCTGGCCAGAAGCAGAGACAGATGGCCACCTGGGACTGGCACATCCTTACACACAGCTTGTGGGATCCACAGGAAAGTGGAGGCTTCCAGGAAAAAGGAGCTTTATCATCAAGTAGAAGTTACAAGATTTGTCCAAAGTGTGAGAACAGGTACAGTCTGCTAGTAACTGGGTTTTGAGAGGTGTATTTCCAAAATTTCCATCTTAATTACACCACTTAGTTGGCAGGTCATGTTTTTTTTATTAGTTCAGCTAGCAGAAATGGAAACATCTAAAATTAGTCTGACTGCCAAGAAAGATTGTCTGTTTGGGTTATGGATCACAAAATAATCCAGCAGAACCACATGATGAGAGGTTAACACATGGTTTGATTAGCATTAACCTGTTATTTGCTTTCAGGGTAATAATTACCAAGATAGCATTTGCTGAAGGAAAGGTAATCCAGGCCACATGGTTTCTTTCTTATTAGACTCCATGCTCATTGTCATTTCCACAAAAATCCACAAACAATCAAAACCTTATTCTATTTCAGAAAAATATTTGACTTGAAATAAGAAGAGCTGGTCCCAAGTTATGCCTTGCAAAGCACCTTTACAACCCAACCAATCCCAAATCTTCTTAGATTTACAAAAGACATTATTCAAAAACATATTCATTAAAACATGAGGTTTACCACAGAAGAACATATTTAAAAAGTATGCTTCTGTAGTCTGATTATTTTAATTAAGGAAGAATCACTAACAATTTTCTTTATATTAATCTATTCAAAAACAATGCTTTCTTTTTTAAGCATTTTGTAAGTTACTAGAAATGGTAGAAAGCACCCTTCAACACCAAAGCAGTACATAAATCAAACTCTCAACCTAAATCAAGTAATTGCAGAAGGAGATCCCTATGGGCCTTGGGTACACATCCATTGCTGGCAAAGGAGGGACTTGTTCCCAGGGTCTAGCAACACAGATCAGAGGTCTGATCCAATTAATACATCTAATAGTCCTTGAACAACTTCTGCTTTCTGCACTGCGGACTCACTGAGGATAGAGATTGCTGCATCCTGCTGGTTAGCCTACTACCCCTGCTGTTACTGGTCTTGCTCCTCTCTGAATCCACCTTCCTGCCATCACAGCTCCTGGCACGGTCCTGCTGCTCTGTGCAGAACAAACTAGACAGCTGGAACAGCATCACCAGCTCAACACCCCAGTTTTAGCCTGCCAAACCCACCTGGCAGTGGAAGATGTGATTAAAATAGAGTCACCATTCCTCATCCTGCCTTACTTTCCTCCTTAAACTGTTTCTGTAGCAAAGCTGACAAAATATTGACAAGCATTAGACAGCTGGCATGAGGAGTCCTGCCAGATTATTGTGCAGTCTCATATGATTCTGCATGTCTTCATGCCAAAAATGAAGGTAGAACTGTGACACATGGTAAAACTGCTTTCTCCATCTAGCCACAGTAAAATCACAGTGACATGTGCTTTAGCTACTGGTTGAAGGGATATTCACCTGGGGCTGAAGGGCTATTTTTACTTTGGGCACTAGTGTATGTTAAAATGTGTCACCACATCTCTGCTGCCTTGGTTACCCACAAGAATGGGCTCAAACTTGAACAAGCCATAATCACATCTATTGTCTACTATGCCTTGTACCTCTTCCAACTATTGGAGCTACTTACTTCATATAATTTGAGAGGAGGAAAAAGATCTTCAGCCCTTTATTATGGGTCTGTTCAGTGCCACGGCTGGAGCATCTTGGCACTACTGCAGTATGATCAAAGAGGGCTTAATTAAGAGGCTCAGAACATGGTCATGAACAAAACAGCAGCATGGGTTTGGAAACACTGTCAATAAGCAAAACACAAAAAAACAAACAAACCTTTCCCTGCTGTGAGGCATCTATTGTGTTTTATTTACATCTCAAACATACCAGGATCTTGGATTTGCTATACAGGATGCTTCTTCTTGACAGGTGAGCTGAGAAGGCTGTGCTTTCAATTTAATGATCATGGGAGTGAGGGTAGTAGAGATCTTCAGTTGTCTACTCACCCTCCTTTATGGTTTGTGTTTTAAGGAGAGATGGATGGAGATCAAAATACAACTGAGGGGATTGTCCCAAGCTCTACTAGTCTACAGAGACGAGGTAAGAAAGACTGTAACAGGACAGCCACCATGCATACCATGAGAGTCTACATATCACCACATTTTTTTCCGCTTTCAGCGTTCACATGTGTCGTGGTTTCAGGTCAGCTCAGTCGGTAACAAAGCACCACGAAGCCGCTCGCTCACCCCCCACCCCCTCGCCTAGCCACGTTGGGATGAGGAGAAAATACAAAGGCAGGCTTGTGGGTCGAGACAAGGACTGGGAGGGATCACTCCCCACTTATGGTCACGGGCAAAAGACAGGCTCAACTTGGGAAAAAAACAAAATCAATTTAATTTACTACAAATCAAAACAAAAACAAAACACAAGGGTATTAGGAAGGGAAACCAAAATCAGAACAACCTCCCCCCACCCCTCCCGCCTTCCCGGCTCAGTTCCACTCCCGATGCTTTCTACCTCCTCCCCCCGGCGGCGCAGGGGAATCGGGGATGGGGGTTGAGTCAGCTCGCCACACATCGTCGTTGCCGCTTCTTTCCTCAGGGGGAAGATTCCTCTCTCGTTCCCTGCTCCAACGTGGTTCCTTTCCGCGGGCTGCAGTTCCTCACAAACTTCCCTGGTGCGGATCCTTTCCGCGGGCTTCAGTTCTTCCCGAACTCCCCTGGCGCGGGTCCTTTCCGCGGGCTGCTCTCCCGTCTCACACTGCTTCAGCGCGGTTTTTACCATGGGGTTACGGCCACCTTCGGGAGCCTCCGCTCCACCGTTCACCCCCCTGGGCTGCAGGGCCATCAGCCTCCTCAGGCGCCTCCTCCTCCCCCTCCACTTCCATGATTCCAGTGTCGGCAGCGATGTTCCTCTCAGGTTTCCCCCCCACACTACCGGTTCCCCTTCTTAAATATGTTTCCCAGAGGCGCTACCACCGTCACTCCCCGCCTAGAGGCGGGTCCGACATTTTGGCGCGCGGGTCCGACATTTTGGGGCAGCGAATTCTTCCAGCAACTTCTTAAAGGGGCCGCCTCTGCAGCCCCCCTCCCCTGCCACCAAGGAAAACCGCGCCACACAAACCCATAACAACATGTTATACTACAAGTTCCACACTAAGAATTTTAGCAAGGGGATATAGGATATTGTAATGGTAGAAAATAAATGCATAAGAAGTATGTGAATGCAACCCAATATACAGATCATATTTTTACTACAATACAGATACAACAGGTTTGAAGTTCAAATTTTACAGCCCTCAAGCCTAGTTATTTATACTAGGAGCACAGAAGTAAATACCTGTGAAGACACTGATCTGGAAACACTCCTCATAACAATTCCTTTTAATTGGACATCAGGTTGCTAGTGATAGTATGAAATGCCAAAAAGAATGATGAGCAGGGACCCAACAAGCCTGAAATGAATATATCTCTGCTACAGAGTAGCTAAATCCATGAAGTAGCTTTGCTAAGATATAGTCTACTGTAAAATTTTACTGCTTTGTCCACTAATAAGCTTATAATGCCTTAAGAGTGAGAATCGCGCTACTTACCCACAAGATTATTTATTATACTGCATAATAATTCTTAGCGTTATGGAAAATGTTTATGTGCATCTGGTAAGACTTTCTCTTATTGCAATACTTGATAAAACTTTTTGAGATACAACGTAACTCAGCTACTTCAATATGAATATGAGAAAAAGTTCTTTATAGAGCTTTACAGATTTTAAACACTTCATAAGAAAACTTGGAGTTTGAAGAAGTTAACATAAAGAAGAGAAAAAAATCAGAAGTAGTGTATATCATTAACTATAAGAATTCTATCATTTAACAAAATAACATTACAAAAAGATTAAAAGATTGATCTGAAATTCAATAAAATTAATATCAAAGCCATATCACTAGTTCATTATAGTGAAAATGATGGGCATCCTCAGTAGATTCACATTCAGCCAGGCAATACCACCACACTGGGTTGCTTCCCTTTAGTAACAGCCTCACTACTCTCTTCACCAGTTAATTACTCAGACAAGTCCTCAGCTTCACCAAAAAACCACCTCCCATCCTCCATAAGGTTTCTGCAGAAGAAGCCAAGTCTTTCATATCTAAAGATAAGCATTTTGTTTGTAAAAGCACTGTTTATTTTCTGTCCTAGTTCTGGATAAGTTTTGACCTACCACATCAAATATATGATCATTTTTATTATAGAAAGAAATGATAACTCCTTGTTTACCTCCTCAACCCTATTTACTAAACCTTCATGAATAATAGTCTGTTTAGTAAAAAATTTGTGTTCATGTGTGTGACTAACTTGGCTGAAAGCATCCATGTAGTACTCTTACTAAAAATACTAAAAGGTTTAGCTAATTGTAGAGTTGGCTTGAGATCCAGAACTCAAAAATTAGTCATAGATTTATGAAAACACTTCACCACCCTTGGGGAAAACACAGAAAAAGCACATGATCATCATTAAAAATATTTTCTATCCCTGCCCCTTTCCTACACAAACTACATTGTTTTAAGTGTCAGGACTAGTCTTCCTACTTCCTACACCTTGTATTTTTTCCTGAATATCATTCGTTATTTTCCTTGTGACCGTCTCTCTGGGTCTGATAGCTCCTGTTCTTGTTTTGTCCATCATTCCTATGCACATTATATCCACAGCAGTTCTTCAGTTTATGACCTTCAGTTATGACCTTACAGGCAACCTCAAGTCAGTTTCAGTCCCCAAGCTATTGACTTTTTAAAATATGTGCTTACATGTTAAATCCCTCAAAACCTTCTGGATATTTGACTGGAGAAAATTCAGAGAAGAGTAGTAGCAGTACAGCAAGCTGCTGCTTCCAGCTGCAAGGGCTGCCCCTTACAAAAGTTGCCCCTTTTACTTGTGAACATAACTTTTTGCTGCTGGTCACAGAACCACAGCCTGAGCTGGGGCTCAGAAGCCCTGCAGAGCTGTTTGCAACACCTAGCACATCAGGGGAGATATGGCTTCTCTTCATTCCCCCTTAAAGGACCTCATGTTTACAACAATGACTTCCTCAACACTGTGAGGTTGAAAATGGTGGCTGCTGCGAGCCGTTCCGTCACAAGGAGAGAGAGGGAGAAAAACATCTGCAGATCTTTTAGCTAACACCGATTTAAAAAAAAAAAATACATACAGTATTTGTATGTACACAGTTTTTCATAAGCACAACAAAATTGGGTGTTTCTCCACTTAAGCATCTAACAGGCTTATGCAATAAGGCAGCAGTACCTCCATATGTGTCAAATAGGTTAAAAAAGTTGGAGACTTATTTTCTTGAGAATGTTTTCTGTAGGAAATAACAACAAGGATGTCTTTTCACATCCTTCTCTATTCACAGCATCACAGAGCAGCTGAGACTAAAAGGCACCTCTGGCAATTGTCTAGCCCAACCCCTTGCTCAAAGCAGGGTCACACAGAGCAGGTTGCCCAGGGCCGTGTCCAGTCAGGCCTTGAGCATCTCCAAAGATGGAGACCCCACAACCGCTCTGGGAAACTTGTTACAGTGTTTGACCACTTTCAGATTAAAACAGCTATTTTCCTCTGTTTAAATGGAACTTCCTGTGTTTCAGTTCGTGCCTGTTGCCTCTCATCCTTTCACTGGGCACCACTGAGAAGAGCCTGGCTCCATCTTCTTTACTCCCCCATCAGGCTTTTATACACATTGATAAAATCCCTCTTGAGCCTCCTTTTCTCCAGACTGAACAGCTCCAGCTCTGTCAACCTTGCCTTGTACATCAGATAGTCTAATTTCTTAATCATCTTCATGGCCCTTCACTGGACTTGCTCTTATAGGTGCTTGCCTTTCTTGTGCTCAGGAGCCCTAGGTTGGACACAGCATGACCTCTTAACCATACTCTGGCCTACAGCAACTTTTCATATACAATTCCAGGTCTCATGAAGAAGTCGGTCTGAGTGGAAGGATTCAGATTTTATGTTAAGAAACTGATTTTAAGCATCAGAGCTGCAGAAACAAACCACATAAGCCCTAGGGCATCATTAGAAGATGAGTCAAACGCTATGCCTATCTGCCAAATACAAAAGGACCAGGAGTGAGTCTGAGCACTGGCGGCGTGATTGTCTACACTGATTAACTGCTGGCTCACATGCTGGCTCTGCTCAGGGCTCCTCCAGCCAGCTCCCTCCAAAGCAGTATTTGGATACGAGTAGGGACATAGCTGACTGCAAGGACAACTCCCAAAAGACAAGTAAAATGGTCCTTGAGAGACACCAAGCAATTGTGTTGTTAGCTCTTCAGCAGGGGACTCTCAGGTTCAAGTACCATTGGCAGCACAACTGGGATATTTGTTCAACACCAGTCTTTGCCAGTTTCAACTTGGAAGCAGAGAGGGAAACTCAAAAACAGCCAAAACAATGCTACTAAATCTGATGAGGGCTGTCATCACACCTGACAGGGAAGGAGTAAAGAAGCTCAGTCTGAGTTTAGCCTAGACATGATTAGCATGATTCACACCTGATTTCTTACCACCTACTCAAGGAGATTAAATTTTAATTATTTACTGATTACTAATTGCTGTTTTGTAACTGATCATGTTTGTTCTCAAAGGAAATTAGAAATGGCCAGACTCATCATTATACCTTTTTATGTGGCTGTGCATTTATCCAGATGTCCAGGGTAAAATCATCTAGACACAAAGCAATAGGTATTTTTAGAACAATGTGTCTTAAGAATGTAAAGCAGGCATGGCATATAGCTTTTAAAAGATCCTTCACCCAGCTCTTGATTTTTCAAGATATTGTTTAATACTGAAAGGCTGGAATCAAAATAATGCTACTGTAACTCCAGCCACAAGAGACAACATTTACGAATTCCATTTTCTAAATGTGTTTTCAGATAGTAGCTTGGTTCTGGTTATCACATCCCACACCCCAAAGAAAACCATTGCTTTCTACCATTTAGAAGGACTGGAAGAAATGTTAACAGCATCAAGACTGCAAAAAGCAGCAGGTGTGAACTAAATTAAACAGAAAGCATTCTGGTGAACATGAATTTTGGTGACGAAAGGAAGAGAGAAAGGGAGAGAAAACCTTTTCCTGATCCCCGCAGGGAAGGAGGTGATATTTTTGTAACTAGAAAACACACGTTCACAGAACTGCCGTTTCTTTTAAGCCAACTGCTGTACGAGTCAGCAATTGAAGGCTCAACTTTCAAACACTAGCAGTGTCAGCAAGCTCCTCATCCAAAGAAGCAGCGATTTTGAATCCTCAAAGAGTCAGAATACAGTTAAAATACAGAGATACTTTTTGGTGGCATTTCAAAAAAAGTTTGGGATCTCACTGTGGTGTAAGTGCATCTTCCATGTAGTGAAGACAGGAGGAGCAGTGCTGCAGATTCACAACATGGTGGTTCTTAAGATAACAAGTATGTTCTAACTAGAGATCTTCACTAATAAACAGCATTTCTACATCTATAGAAGCAACTATTTACCACCCCAGCAGCCAGTGGATTGACTGAATCAATTTTCTTTCTGTATTGCACCTCCTCCCTTTCACAGGAGACAGCAGGACACCATTCAGGCTTGCAGTATTTCTCTTTCCTTTTCCCTTGTTTGCATTCCTGAACAAAACTGCAAGCTCCTGCTTTAAATATGTTCAATCCAAGGAGCAATCACTAAGGACACGTCATTATCATGCTGTGGACTGGCACTCAAAAGAATTCACAAATCAAATAACCCTCTCAAAACCATGGCACTTTAATCATCTCCAGTCAAAGGGCCATGAAGAGGAGGAGGCTTGGGCATCCTTCCAGTGAAGCGAAAGGTCACTCTTTGAGACTGTGCCTGTTGCATCACTTGGGCATCAAGGACTAAAAATGTGCGTGGGTCGGGATATCAGAAGTTCAGTTTGCATTCAGGAGGCAAATGTCTGAATTGTTTGCATTCATACATAAGCAACAGTATTTTAGAAATGGCCTAAAACCCAAGAAAACACTCAGGCCAGAATATGAAGATGGGCACTGCATGGTGTTACAAATGAACAGTCAGCTAGCTCTGGGAGCTGAGCAAACATTCACTTTTGCAGTGAGACTTTGCACTAAATGTACCAGCCAGTAGAAGGGCTCTGATATTTTATTTGAAACAGGACACAGACACCCCCAACCAGCACATTTGCAAAACTTAAGAAAACAAGTGGAGACTCTGAAGAGCAGCAAACACCAAGGAAATGGAGAATTTGAGGCAAATTTCTATGAACCAGCAATGAAGAACAAGGTTTAGGAAACAGCAATAGGAAATGAAAAATAAAAACAAAGGGGTACAGTGAAGATGAAGAAAGTTTGCAAGAATGAGAGCTGAAATCCTGCCTTTCCTGCAGACCAGAGGACTTAGGTCATTGGCTTCAGCTGAGCCAAGGAGTTCACTGAAGGAACACTGGAGCTGTTAGGAGTCCAGGCAAGATTGCTTGGTGGAAGATTTGAGGTAAAACTGAAAGGCTTAGTGTGTTAAAAGCCCCGAGGAGAGCTGGAGCAAAGTTCAGCTGTGCTGAGGTTTTTAGGACTAAGAATACAAAAAAGTATTACTGGCTTCATCTCTATAATCTGCTGTCCTGCTGACACACTAGAGGGAGCTGAGGAAGAAGGTCCCTGGAGCCTTTTGTTTTCCTGGGAGCTACATGCAATCAGTGTACACTAACGTATTTCTACCTAGAATAAATACTTGGAAAAGGCTGTGATTTCAGAATATTTCTAAACAGCAGGTTAGTGGTTCTGTCAGTGAGAAACAGCTTGGGAAACACTATAACTCTGCGAAATGGAGCAGTTGTGCCTGAGTGGCTGGCTATGCACTGCTTTGGCATGTTTAGGCAAGCAGTTATGCAGAGGTGAACTGGGGCATTAGGCTAAGGGGAAGACTGGTGTATGCCATCGCAAGTACCATCACTGACACTGCTGAAGGACCAGAGCATCACAAATAGGAGTGGCTAATGCACTTGATTCCTCGATGATGAAGAGCACTGGCACATTTTTTAATAGTCATCAACCTGCAGAGGAAGGACAGAAATTTCAGAAGAATTTTATACCAAGTTATAAATGTGTTTCATAGTTTTATTAACAACAACAAAAAATGAAACAAAATCACTGCAAATCCCGGATGACTTGGCAGCCTTGAAAATTTTCTCATGTGAGCATTTTAGACCTTTTCTTTCACCATGAAACATGATTTCTGCTGAATCTTTGGCCATTTAATTGTCAAGCCAATTTCCCCAGAAAAGTGTAGGGAATTTAGCTCTATTCTGCAAATCAGTCATCATGGATTCTGAAAATATTTTGAAAAAAATTTTTTTTTTCTTTTTCTGCCCTGGTAGGGAGGAGTAAATGCAAATACTTGGGTCCATGTGGAGTAGGTAGGAAAACATCAGAAGAAAGACCTTGATCATTCATCATATTTCTACACTCCTAAAAAAACTCAAAACAAGCAAAAATGTTAATAACTTATAACAAGATGCCAGTGACAAAGGTAAGCTTCAGCTAAGCAATAGGAAGATTTGACCAGAAAAAGATGGATGTCCAAAGCATTACAGTGATATAATAAGAACATAATAATAATTGGCTTGCCAATGTGACACCCATTTACAAGACGGGTCTGAGGGAGGATTTGGGGAACTACAGGCCTGTCAGCCTGACCTCAGTACTGGGGAAGATTATGGAGCAACTGATCTTGAGTGTGCTTACATGGCAGGTGCAGGACAACCAGGGGATCAGGCCCAGCCAGCATAGGTTCATAAAAGGCAGGTCCTGCTTGACCAACCTGATCTCCTATGACCAGGTGACCCTCCTAGTGGATGAGGGGAAGGCTGTGGATGTTGTCTACCTGGACTTCAGTAAGGCCTTTGACACTGTCTCTCACGGCATATTCCTCAAGAAGCTAGAAGCACATGGCTTAGACAAGTATACTCTTCGCTGGGTAAAAAACTGGCTGGATAGACAAGCCCAGACAGTTGTGGTGAATGGAGTTAAATCCAGTTGGCGGCAGGTCACAAGTGGTGTTCCCCAGGGCTCAGTACTGGGGCCGGTTCTCTTTAATAGCTTTATCAATGATCTGGATGAGGGGATTGAGTGCACCCTTAGTAAGTTTGTGGATGACACCAAGTTGGGAGGGAG